>JZLH01S0139093.1:2070-15084 GCA_001188425.1 Eucidaris tribuloides
AAGAAAAAGAAGAAGAAGAAGATGAAGAGGAGGAGGAGGAAGAAGAAGAAGAACAACAACAACAACAACAAGATAAAAAGATCAACTTTATTAATCATAAACGTTATGACGCTGTCTTCAATTATTCTTGAGTTTCCACAATACACTACACTGATATTAGTTGTAGAGGCTGCAAGTTAAAGACTGACATGACTTTAACTTAGATAAATCAATAACAATTTAAGTATACTTTTTGTCTTTGCGTTTTTTTCTTGCAGTGACGTCACTGCTAGTACAGAGTACCGATCCAGTGTTAAACTACATATGCTTTGCTCCTGCTCCCTGGGATACCGCCGCTATTGCAGTGTTGTGAGTATCGAGTACTTGAATTGAAAATATATAATTACAACTACCACTACCACCACCACCACCACCACCACCACCACCACCACCACCACCACCACCACCACCACCATCAATATTATTAGCATCATTTTTACAATTATCACTATAATCATCAACACCACCACCATCATCATCGTCGTCACCATCTTTGTCACTATCATCATTTTCATCGTCATCATCATCGCCGTCATCATTATCATCATTATCATCATCATCATCATCATCATCATCATCACCATTACCATTACCATCACCATCATCATCATTATCATCATCGTCGTCGTCGTCGTCGTCGTCGTATTCATATGTAAGACTAGGTTTTCTATTGGCAGTCTTCTAGGGAACACAGTCCTGTTCAAGATTCGTTGCTAAGCTACTAGAATGTAGATTATCTGATTATCTCTGATAAAATTTGTTTTACTTTATTACTGACACCTTTTCCACATAGGACAGTATTCAGTTTAATAGCAGCAGTTGTTCTGACTGGAACCATCTATGAATTGTACATCCGGGAGCTTGTGTTGAAATCGTCGACTGACCTACAGGGGGATCCAAACGTAGTTCTCATGACTGTCAGTAGAACGGAAAATCCGGCGACTGACAGTGTTCAGAAAAAGCCGATAATCTGGCAAACTAAAAGTGGAGAGGAGAGAGGAGAGTTACCTCCGGCAGAAAATGGAACATCCAACTCGGTGATGCCAAATAACTCGCGCGAGATGCTAGCAGTGAGAGACGGCGAGACGGAACAGGAACGAAGGAAAAACGCGTTCGGTATGATTTCAAAGTAGTCCCTTCTTCAATATTGTCCATCTTGATAAAACATATCGTCTGCGGTGTGATGAACCACGTTATTTCTACAGAAATGTGATATTAAAACTTAATATTAAAATGCACAATATAGAGGTAATGGAATACAAACAATATAGAGGTCAATGAATTATGAATTGGTTGATATCTGTATTTTCCCGACACATTAGTTACCCGTTATCATTCATATTGTCAATGAAGATGAAAAGTTATCTAAGGCAAGATATGTTTTTAATAGTATTTTTTTTTATGTTATTACTCTTTTACCGTCACACATAAACTCTACAACTCTACAATTTTTTTTATAATTTTGTTTTAAGTTTTTCAAAATATTGACAGTTGATTACTATTGCAATCGTTCAAAAACAGCATAACATAGAATGCATCTAGTAGACAAAACAATATTGTGTAGGGAATTGCCAAATCTCTAGGATATAAAGACCACAAAATATTTTAAAGGCAAGGTTCACCCTGACATCAAGTTGGTTTTAATAAAAGCAGAACAATGAGAGAAACATATTAATGAAAGTTTGGCGAAAATCCACCAAAGAATAACAGAGTTATGAAGTTTCAAAGTTTCAAATTTGTGACGTCACGTGCGACCAGCTCCCCATATGTCATGTGATATACATTCCATAAAAGTTCCGTTTTCTCAGAAATTTGAAAATGATTTTACCTGTGCATTCAATATATTATCAGAAACATTATTCCACACATGTAACTATGAAAATAAACAAAACATGCAATTATCATGAACTTTTAAAAAATTGCAATTTATGAAATTTATTACAAGACATATGGGGAGCTGCTCGCACGTGACGTCACAAATTTAAAACTTTGAAACTTCATAACTCTGTAATTCTTTGGTGGATTTTCGCCAAACTTTCATTAATATGTTTCTCTCATTGTTCTGCTTTTATTAAAACCTACTTGATGTCAGGGTGAACCTTGCCTTTAACGGTCAAATATACTCAACTGAGGTTGTCTGACAGAAGGGCGCTATAACATATGTTCCCGGCAGAATGGCCTTAAAGGGCAATAAAACCCAGACATCTTACTAAATTCGGAGAGTTTACAGAACAATGACAAGATGGAAAATTTAAGTTAGAAAGTGTGAGAAATTTGGTTGAACGCCGTTCAAGATTATGATTGTTTGATTATTTAATCCTTGTTATGGAGGATCCTTAAATTGGCAACTCTACCCACTTTTCAGATGAAAGTGTGGAGAACCTTCCAATTGGATTTGTACACAAATTTTCAATAACTTGTAGTTTTCTGAAGTGTCAGTTGAGGAAGTATCTAAATTCTTTCAGAAAAAACATACATGTAGAACCATTTTGCTAGGACATACTCGCACAACAAGCAAGAGCAAATCAGCTATTTGATAAAAAGTGAGAATAAGTGAAATTTGTGTACAAAACCAATGGAGAGTTCTCCACACTTTCATCTAAAAAGCTGGTAGAGTTGCCAATTTAACAATCCTCCATAACAAGGAACAAATAAACTTTGAACAAACATAACTCTTGAACCGTTCAACCAAATTTGTTCAAACTTTCGCTACTTTCCTTCTTGCATTGTTCTGTAATCTCTGAATGCAGGAATGTGTCTGGGTTTCATTCCACTTTAACAGTAAATTTTCTCTAATTTGAGAAATGTTGCCCTATTTTATATTTGCACTTCACATACTAATAGAGCGATCTTAAAATACCACGCTACTTTGATTTTATGTGAAAAGAGCCAATGGTTTCAAGTTAGAGACTATTTATAGCGTTAAGGCCCTTCTGCCGGAAGACCGACTAATTTTAATGATAATGATAGCAGCACATACGATATGTTGGACCAAAAAATACAGTGGACCGCCTCCATAATCATACCTTGACTAAAATGGGAGCCGCAAGAAAGTAAGATAACACTTTCATTGCACTATACATCGGAAGAATAACAAGGTTGACAGAACGGTAGAATGTAAAAAGGAGGATTTTGAAACTGTGTTCTTGATTTGAACACTGTCAGCATGGTCGTCAGAACTGACATCAATCGTAATACAATCATACGGTTCTCCAAGTCTTTATCCCTTAATAAAAAACCAGAAGAAACAAAAATTGATTATAGGAAATTTAAATGAGCAATATTCGTTCTTCAGAAAATTATCAACTTTGTTGCATTTTTTGTTCCTATAAAAGCTATGACTTGTTATACTTCTCTTTATTATGATAGATATCGTGGATGGTATCTTAACCCGTTGCTTACGGGAACCGGATGGCCCGTGTACAAAGTCTATGGGGATTTGCGGAATCTCGTAGTCAACGGGTTAATGGCCTTCTCGGCTGCCAATAATTGTCGGATTCTCCTCAGTGCCAAATCAACATCTTCTAACCTAGGCGCCCTCAACGGTCTGAGGGTGTTGAGTATGTTTTGGGTGGTTTTACTGCACTCGCATCTGTTTTTAATCGGTTCTGAGAAAGTAGGTGAGGTTGTTGCTCTCATAATTTTGCTGATTTATATAGATACATAATAATAGAATAATAGAATAGAATACATGATTTGCTTATACATATTATTCGCTATAATTTTATCATTTTAATCAAACTATGATATATACCTTGTATAAACGCGCTTTTCTCATCAATCCAAGTCATTTACGTCACAATACATGTAGATATACCGTCAACGATTACACAAATTAAAGAAAAGTCAGTATGGCGTAATAGAATAACACTGTTCATCAATATGAATATTTAGTTATTTACCGTCACACATCTAGCAACGACTTACATGTAATCACTACTCTCTCTAGATCAGCAGCAGGAATTTCATTTCGTTAATGATCTCTGCGAAGTTGGATCGCTGTTAAACTTATTCCATGTTTGTTCTTAAATATGATTTGATCGGATTCATTGTTTTACTTTGTAGACTATTCGTCAAACGAAAACCTTGGCAAGTACATTACATCGAGAAATACTCAATTTGTCCTTTTCGCTCCTTTTACTCAGAAAATATGTATCATCTGATAACATCTTGGGAGAATTTCCCGTTTATGGTCATACATTACTCAACGTATTCCGTGGACACGTTCTTCGTACTGAGGTAATGTTGTCTCGTATATGTATAGAATATTTTGACACTCTGACGGTACAGTGTGTATAAATTTACACCAAAAAATAATAACATTGTGTCAGGATCTGTGTAATCTTATTTTGATCAAAATGTACATGTATTTAACCTCTCAATCGGCGAAATCACAAGTTTCAAATGTCCCAACTTTTGTAATCTCACTAAATTTCCAGAACATGTTTTTTGGCTGTTTTACGAGATTCAACTGTTTGTATTTTGTTGGATATGACAACGTAAGAAAAAGAATGAGGTACTGTCTTTGCATATCTCTGTATTTAGACTTGATGTGGATAGGTAGATATACATAGATATACAGACATCTAGCGAGCTAGCTAGTTAGATAGATTATTTATACATACGTAGATAGACAGATAGACAGACAGACAGATAGATAGATAGATAGATAGATAGATAGATAAATAGATAGAAATATAGACAGACAGACAGATAAATAGGTAGATAGATAGATAGATAGATATATATAGATGTATTGATAGATATGGTTAGATAACTTGGTAGAAAGAATCTTACAAACATATGTAGACGCTTAACGTAAACATTAATGAAAATTTTAACGTAAACATTTAATGATTATTATAATTAACTTTTACCATATTTTCCTTCTTCCTTGCATTCATTCATGCAAGCTCAGTGGGCTTCTGGTTACCTACGTCACACTGAAGAAAATGGCAAAGACTACCACTGGCAATGTAAATTGGGTCATGTTCTACTTCCATCGCTACTGGCGTCTGACACCCGCTTTGCTTGGAGCCATGGCTTTGTGGATTGCATTGGGTCCCCATCTCGCTGGACAGGGGGTTAACATCGGATTTCTTTACGGTTTTGTTCGTAACCTGTGCAAAAAGTACTGGTGGACATATCCCCTGTACATTAATAATCTTGTGCCGTTTCCTGGAAATAACAATGAATCGGTAAATTCCTGTTTTGGCAATTAAAGGTTAGTGACATGATTGGGAACACTTGAAAATGCCTCAAGAACCAAATGAGTTTAAATATATACGGTACCAACTATACACCAGCTGGAAGGATTTTTTTCTAATTTGTTTACTTAAGGAGAATCAAGAATGAACATACTAGCATTTTAATTCTATCGGGGCACGATAAAAATAGGACCCATAGAGAGCCACACGGCAGGTTTGCCTGTCGCGAGGGATATTGACATTAGTTATTTTAGAATGAGTCAGCGTTTGACTACAAGATTTTCATAGGAGAATCCTTGCATAGTTTACTTGATTGTAGAGTAGTTTCAACCCAAGCTGAGAACTAGCCCCCAATCATGTCATTTACCTTTAAGGCTACATCAGTAAAATTTCTGAAAAATACTCTGTATGACATACATACATGTACACACATATTATACACAATGCATCACTATTGTTATTATCATCATCATCAACATCATCATCATCATCATCATCATCATCATCATCATCATCATCATCATCATCATCATCCTCATCCTCATCATCATAATATACACCTAATAACATCACAAAACACTCTCATGTTCGCCCACACACGCATACACAAACACACTAAACACGTTTAAAGATGCTTTAATATTCACAACATGCATTTTTATTTTATTAAAGTGGTTGTAAAAATGTTGAAATGTTGGTTTGGAGAATAATGGGGAAAAAACCTAACCTGAAATAAGATTGTTTAAGACCTGCAAAGGAGGATGAAGAAATTTAAATGACATAGCCTTAGACATGATGCATTTCTGAAATATACCATTGATGGAACAAAAGGGCCTGGAGGGAAAGACAGAACATAGTTAGGATCATATCAAAGGGACAGAGTCATACCGAAGATGAAGGAAAGATCTCCAGACGGACAATGATGAAGTATTTACCAAATATGAAACCTACTGAACAGTAGTACACTTTACGGAGATGGAGAAAATGTAATACTGGAATGTGCGGTTTTCGTGCTCTCTTAATTTCCAGCCTTTGTTTTGGTTTATTATCATTTGAAATGTCTATAATAACAGAATAACAAATTTCATGTCCATTTTCCTTCGTAGTGTTTTGGATGGGCTTGGTACCTGGCGAACGACATGCAGTTCTACATCATCAGTCCGATCATACTCCTTCTTCTATATAAGTGAGTCCCATATTTTATTTGAAGTATTTCTGAATCATCTTTCACACAAACTATTCCAATTTCGTCGTCGAAATCAATGATAGTGCTATACAAATATTGATCATTTTGTAGTTTAGAAAGAACACACTATGAAATTTTGGTTGAAACAGATGTTTCACTCTGTGAAGAAACATTCGATAATGTGCTTACTATATTTTCTTTGCTTTTTTGCTTGTTATTAATTAGGAAACGATACATTGGAGTAGCTGTGATAACCTGCCTGACATTTATTTCCATCGGGTCTACCGTCGGTATAGTGTGGTACCACGGAATCAATCCTGTTGGACCGTAAGTCCTATTTTGCATTGCAATACAATCTTATGCCACTTCGTATATATCTTTGAAAACTGTATAGCTCTTGAGAGTAACCACACTTTAAGTGAAGTGCAACACTCATTGTGTTTGCTACATTCTGTTCAGAATGTAACAAATGAGAATATATTCTTTAATAAGTAAATAAATAAGTAAGTAAGTAAATGGTGTAAAGTAATGTAAAGTTTGTAAGTTTGTTGATGATTACTTAAATCCAAAAGTTAACTTCGATTTCTTTTCACAAGTTATTTCAACAATGAGACGGAAAGGGGACTGGATTACACCTACACCAAGCCGTACACTCGCATCCAATCATATCTGGTCGGGATGCTTACTGGTTATGCACTCTTTCATCTGGCAGGACGGAAAGTCAGAATTTATTGGGTATGATTCAAAATTAATTTACAAATTTAGATTAATTTGTCATGCAATGAATGAATGATAAGAATGAAAAAGGAAGGAGGAGAAAACGTCGAAACTGTTTGTACTAATACTACTTCCACTTGTACTACTTCTGTTACTACTATTACAACGACGATGACGACGACAACGACTACTACTACTATTAATTCTACAAATACTTCTTCTTTTCATCATCATCATCATCGTCATCATCATCATCATCATCATCATCATCATCATCTTCTTCTTCTTTTTTTCTTCTTCTTTTTCTTCTTCTTCTTCTTCTTCTTCTTCTTCTTCTTCTTCTTCTTCTTCTGCCGTTTGTAAGACAATACGAGAGGTCTCGGTGAATAACCATCTGTGACCGTGTTGATGAAAAGATCTAAATCTTATGTGCAAAGCAGTTTTTGATATTGCTCAATTGAAACGTTTGTAATTCGATAACTCAGGGATTAATTACAACAAATATGGTATTTAATGAAAGAGTAATAAATTATCTTTGCGATGACATATTGTAATAAACAAAATTATGTTTATTAAACAAAATATCGTGGGTGGAAGTTGGTTCCACTTTTTTATAAACACTCTGTATGGGATTGCATTTTAAGGGCAGAGTTATGAAATAAAACAGACAACGTCATTAGAAAACAGCCCTCCCTTTTAAAGAGTAGCATTTCTTAGGTTGCTATACTAGTTTGATCGTTGACAAATTATCAAGTTTCAAACTAATTAACGACTCCTACTCCACCGCATTGTAGACTTAAATAAATAGTGAGTCGCATTTTGGCCGAGTTATATTGTCAACGTGTAGTAAAATGAGGTCCGTAAAGCCATAAAATACTGAATTGACATTTTAAAATGACCTAAGTCATCACTCTTAATTATTTAATTCAAGTTCATACCCAACACTATTCGTTTACCCAAAGTTTCGAGTAAATATTTGCCAAAATGACAATCAAGTTTTGATCAAACAAAGTAGTGGTCATATCTATTTATATCTACAAAGTGTTTTCCTATCACAATAACCTTTTATCGTGTTCCAAATTCCAGTATTCGATTTGCAGTGTTTTGTTATTTTGAAATCGAACATGGCGGCTGCCGCTACATGGACTTTTAATATATAAGATGATTATTTTTTTTCTGAATAAGTGAATCACAAGCTTTTCAAAATGTATGGCTTTCCTATAAAACATAAAGTTTGAGTGAATCTGTGTAGAATTATTTAATTGACATTGCATGCATTACTAAATACCTATTGGGTTCATTACAAGCTAATAATCTTCGATCTTTTCTAACCTACAAAAATTAAAATATGTACAGAGCTTCTGAGGTAAAATTCAATATTTTCTCGGTTGTTTCCACCACTAATTTTCAATTTAGCAATATTGTTATTCGGGAGGCGAAGGCAGTTTTCTTACTTCTCCCCCCCCCCCGTTCGAAAAACTGGATCGACGCCCCTATGCATGAGAACGACCTACAAGTCATAGGAACGACTTTGTTTAAGTCGAGGGAAGGACTTATAAGATACTACTACTACTACTACTACTACTACTACTACTACTATTACTACTACTACTACTAATGATAATTATAATAATAATAATAATAATAATAATAATAATAATAATAATAATAATAATAATAATAATAATAATAATAATAATAATAACGATTATTATGTGCGCTATACACAAATGTACCATAACGCTTACATGGAATTTAACATACATATGTAACTGAAATTACAGTGAAAAAAAGATGTGAAATGTCAAGTGTTGGGTGTTCTCTAATTGTGAGTGGAAGATAATTATAAAATTTGGGGACTGAAACATTAAAACGTTTGTCACCGATTGATAAAGAACTTTGTGGAAAGGTTAATAAACTTTTATTTAACGTTGAACGTAGGACCAGATTCATGTAATGTTTTGATAAATGTATAACCACAGTTTGAACCAAATTCGTTTTTAAAATGGAAGCCAAAGGAGATTATTCAATAGAGAAGTAGTATGTGTATGTGTTGGATGTGGGATGTGGGAGCGACTTCGAAAAAAAGGTACATGTTGCATGTTGGAACTTTGTATATGTATGTACAAGTTTGTTATTCTTGATATTACCTTACCACAGTGGGTTGCTCTGTCGGGATGGTTGGTCTCCTTCGCTCTCACGATGATATGTGTCTACGGGCTGTACTGGGTGCGCTCCGAGGAGAACGGGTCTCTGGAGCAGTCCGAAGCCATCCTATGGGAAGGCCTCACGCGGTTCGCATGGGCCATTTCGATGGCCTGGGTCTGCTTTGCGTGTATCAAGGGTTACGGAGGTAAGTGTTTGGGGTCGTACATCTTGAGATAAGGTGGCAAGGAAAGTAACTGATAAAACATACTTTACATCTTGAGATAATGTGGCAAGGAAAGTAACTGATAAAACATACTTTTCATCTTGAGATAAGGTGGCAAGGAAAGTAACTGATAACACATACTTTACATGTTGAGATAAGGTGGCAAGGAAAGTAACTGATAAAACATACTTTACATCTTGAGATAGGGTGGCAAGGAAAGTAACTGATAAAACATACTTTACATCTTGAGATAAGGTGGCAAGGAAAGTAACTGATAAAACATACTTTACACTTTACGTCTTGAGATAAGGTGGCAAGGAAAGTAACTGATAAAACATACTTTACGTCTTGAGATAAGGTGGCAAGGAAAGTAACTGATAAAACATACTTTACATCTTGAGATAAGGTGGCGAGGAAAGTAACTGATAAAACATACTTCACATCTTGAGATAAGGTGGCAAGTAAAGTAACTGATAAAACATGAATCAATATATATTTTAACGCAGAGGCGTCGATCCTGATGCGGGGGGGGGGGGGTGGCTGGCAGGGGGAAGTTGTCTCATGGAAATGTTGGTGGGCAAATAAATCGGTTTGTCGTCGCCCCCACCAATAATTTTGACAACCTGAAAAATTTACGAAAACCGTAATGCAAGAACGTATTTAAAAAGGAGTGCGATAAATACAAAATTATTAAATTTAACATAAAAATACTACTACACATGACCCTCAAAAATATGGATTGACGACGCTGATTTAACCACCACAATGACTAAGTTAAATTCATGAAGCAGTTTGTCTTGAAATAATTTTATTTTTACTTTGATACGAAGTATACTGAAAAGTTTGAAACTGCCGAAGTCTCGACACATTTTAAGAAAAGAGCTAAATGTTATAGACTTCGGGGATTTAATTGTGAGAATCATTTTCTTAAAAATTTGAGTCATATGCTAAATCTTATATGCTTGCTTTGTTGCTGATATGAATTTAAACCACCCGACATGAACACCAGCATGAACGATGTTTATTTATTGTTTATGGGAAGACATACACTATCTTCTGACTATCATGTTCATGTCATACGGCATATCATTTGAGTAAACTAAATCATCTTCGCTTTCAATGTAGAAATTTGGCGATTTGACAGAGTCACCAACGCTTCCTTTTATTGCGTTAGGTGTGGAGACACGGACATAGATATTATCGCAAATGCAAATTATAGACTTGCGCTGATTTTATGTCAAAACACCGTCTATGTGGAATAATCGAACAATTTCCGTGCTGTATTTTTCTATATATATATATGTTGTCGTTTTAGGTGTCATTAACTCATTTCTCAGCTGGAACTTTTGGATTCCACTTGGACGACTGACCTATTGCACTTACCTGATCCACCCGCTCATCATTTACAACGTCCTGCTGAGTGGAAAGGCACTCTTCCATTTTGGTATTCTGTCTTTCGTAAGTCGTTGTCACATAATCTTTTATTACTTATCATTCACTCCTCAGTACGCTTTCTGGAATTAAGTTGACATCCATATATTGAAGATTGCGACACATCGAAAAAAGCTTCAAAACAGGGAAAAATAAACGCAAATCGCAAATTCAGCAAGACCAGGGATTATTAACACATTAGCAAAGACTAGTGCATTCAAGTATTTCGTACATGAATTCTGGGATATATACAGGTAATTGCAATACTACTAATTGTTTAAGCATTTGATTCAGCTTTTATCATTTTGTAGCTGTTAATTCCTTTATTCGGTGTCAGAAATTTGGGGGTAAAAAGGTTGAGCTCACAATTCAACCTGTACGCAAATTACCCAATAAAACTACCACACTGGGATCTCTGCGATAACTTTGAAATATTCTAATTCTAAGAAAAGTCGATTTCCTTATATTACTACACTCGTTGTGGAGTTGTCGTGGTGTAGTAGGTTGTTCTCTGCCTTTCACACGTGAGACGCAGTGTTCTATGATAAATAAGACGTTGTTCATTATTATTTCGTTATTGTTATTGTTAATATTATTATACTTTTGTTATTATGATGATGATTATTATCATAATTATTATAACTAACATTATTATATCATTTTATTATTATCATCATCATTATTATTTTTATTATATAATAATGATAATAATAGTAATAATGAAGAAAATTGTTATTTTTACTATTATTATTATCATTATTATTATTATTATTATTATCATCATCATCATCATCATCATCATCATCATCATCATCATCATCATCATCATCATCATCATCATTATTATATTGTACACTTATTACTACTATTATCATTGTTCTTCTGGCTTATTTTTCTGTTGTGTCAGGCCTACTTCTACGTCGGTAACCTGGTCTTCTGCTACCTAGCCGCTCTGATTTTGTCACTGCTTATGGAAGCACCAGCCATGGGATTGGAGAAAGTCATGTTCAGAAAGACATAACGTGACACGGATGTGCGAACTTATTCGAATCTCTCGTCATAGCTAAATAACCTGCAAAGTGTACCCACAATTATGATGAAAGCTTTGTAAACCCCCATCTTACACACAATAAGCGCGATCTTAAAAAAAATGTCTGGTTCGCCTTTTCTCTCATCGTTCGAATTTCGAATTTGGTTCATGATATTTCCTTTAAGAGAAATCAAACCGACTTGTCGAGATGTCAAATTAGTTCAGAATGTCACCGGTTTTTTTTTTTTTTTACAGTTTTGAGCCGATTTTACTGAATGTTTGTGTCATCACAATACAAGTAAGCAAGGACGAATAGCGCTCTTAGATGCATTTTCCTTGCTGATGAAACTACCCACTCAAGAACGCTTTATTTTCACACTCTTAAGAACGTTCTTAGTAAGGCGTTCCTGCTAATATCGCTGTTGTTCTGTCAGTGAGAATCAAAGGTCATAGAGGATCAAACTGTTGTTCGTGTTTTGTATAACTTAGGTAAGCAGCCCAATTTAAAAATTTCACATAATCCCCACGAAATGTTGCACTCATTTCATTTTATAACTGTGAGGGAAATATAAAACGTTACAATTCGGTAGTAGAGTTATTTATTTCGTAGATTGGAATAAGGAATAATATTATCGCTGTGTAATATGAAACACTAAACTAACTCATCTAAGAAAGGAATTTCTACAAATCAACTTTTTGCTACTGCAACGGATTTATGTATATAGGCATACAGTGCTGAACTATGTTAAATAATTGGCTTTGGTATTTAAACAATTTTAGTACAATTAATTACGCAAAATACGAATTTCAATTAGTATACGTTATAATTAAGACCGAAACGGACCAATGTTTTGTATTATATCATACTATTATCCGTGTAATTCATATTGTAAGGTCACTTATATTATTTCATCATGTTTATTTGAAATTTCGTCAAATTCGTTATGGATTGTTTTGGGCCCAATGTTTAATATTACAACTTGCATATATATGTATTCCTTGCTTGAATTCAAAATTGTATTGTTCCCTAGTG
>JZLH01S0139106.1:10351-20509 GCA_001188425.1 Eucidaris tribuloides
TGCACGTGCACTCAGTGCACCCCCTGCCAAGCCTACGCCCTTGTTGTTGTTTTTGTTTAGCAAACACAAATGTCATGTAGCTATATTGATTTTGATTAGTTTTTGTCACAAGACCATGAAAGGTTACTACGATCAGTCCAATTATAGCACGGTACAGGTTTCTGGGCCCCAAACAGGCGTTTGTTCTATTTTGATGAAGGCAAACCACGATGAGAGTTAAAACGAAGCTATTTTTTTAGGGGGGGGGCAGGGGGTGAAAAAATTTCTATGCCGAAATTTCCTCTGCAGAAAAAATGATTTATTTTTTTGTCAGAAAAAAACCCCATAACGGTAATTATATCTCTTTTTCATACTGACAATGTTATGGGGAATTCTTACTGATTTTCACTCTCACTAACCGCTAACTTTATCTTAGTGGAGCAGATAACTGCACATTTTGGGTCGAATCGTTCAAATTTTGATACAAGCACCAAATTTTGCACAGATCTTCCTTCAGGGGTGTCATATCAGAAAATAACGTGGGCCACGTGAAATTTCTAAAATGACGGGTCGTTTGGGCCATTTTTCAAAATGGCCGCCTTGTGCAACCTACATTGAACAGTTTTAAAAACAATTGTTTAATGCGACCTCTTATAAGCTTGAATATGGTATCACTTTAAAGATATTTAAATTTTCTACAAGATGATACCACACTTAATCGGATTAAGAGTGATTTTGACGGCACGTTTGGGCCAAAAACGTGATTTTTTACTATTTTTTTCAAAACTTTGAATTTCTAAGGAATTTATATTTTACTCTTTCTTCAAAAAAATTTGCCAGGAAGAAACCAAAACTTTTCAGAAAACTTCCCTCATATATGTATAATGTTTTGCCAAAATTACAAGTTCACTGCGTTTTTATAAAAGATGTCATATTGCTCCAAAGTTAACAACATGGTATTAACCAAAACGACATATTGTCGCTTGGGAGTCTTCCGTAGTGAAGAATAGTGCCTTTATAATTGCTCGCGGTATAGTGGTCGTTTGTACCGTTGTTTGATGCAAGACACAGATTTTATCTAACGGAATGGGAAATTAATGAACACAAAATTGATTTATTACATAATGAAGTGAAATATCCTTGGAATTGTCTTTATTTTTTGCAAAGTTGACTTACAAGTACATTTATCGTCCGGTAAATTTGGGTGGCTACCTTCACGTGAATTTCGCGTTGGTATCAATGGAGCACGGGCGTTCACTGCGCCGTGGATGCCCGGTGAGGGTGTCTTGTGCATAGGGACGGTACAACAACGATTGTCGCGCTATGGGGTAGTAATCACTGAACACTTGTGGTATAGAATTCAGTGGTAATAATGCATCTTTACGGATGGCCTTCATGCTGCATGTAAATCTACTGAACAATTTGAAATTTTTTTGTGAATGGAAATTGGGATTTAAATTCTTGACAAGGTGATACAACATTCAATCAATTGTGTCAACTTTTTCAGTAGTTTGGGCCCAGAAAATTTGCGTTTTGTTCATTTCCCTTACGATGTGAATTTGTCGTATATATGTATTTTCCCGGGGTATTTTCCCCAATCGCCATATTTACCGAAAGAACACCAATATGCCATCAAAACTTTCAAACAACAGCAGATGTGTATCTTAATGATTGTGTGAAAATGTGACAATCCTTGCATTTTTAATACAGATTTATACGAGATATTACTAGTGTAGGCCTAATATTAGTTAAAACAGCATTTAAAACGTACGTTCGGCACAGAAATGATTGAATCTAGAGTGCAACCACCCAAGTAAACAAGTAGAAAACATCACCTAGATAAATAAATAAGTTAATAAAAGAATGAATGAATGAGTAAATAAATAAGTAAATAAAAATAAATGGATAAATAAAAAATAAATTGATAAATAAGTAAATAAATAAATAAATAAATAAGTAAATAAAACAAAATAAACAAAATAATACACATTGTAATCTGTTTTTTTTTTATTTCACCGATACATAAATGTTGGCTTTTGGGTGTGTGGGGTTTGTGTTAGGAGTAACATTTTTTTGTTTCAGAAGTCGGACACATCCCTTAGATGACTCCTAGCACTAGGGTTCAACACCTATCAGCTTTTACATAATAGTTGCAAGTGCACAACAGTGGCCACACCCCGGTATACCGTCTTGGCTCACGAGGTATAGGCCTATTAGGCGAGGGAACCACACAGAAATTTCCGTACACGATGCAGTATGTTTTGCACTTTTGCTCCACAATTTACGTTCACAAATTCTACCTTAACATTATAAAAAGAGTGAATTTCAAGCACAACAATGGCACATTATGGCGTATATACCTTGGGTCAACTCATGGGGAGGAAATAGTGTTTTCATAATGATGAATTTTAAGCGCTGGATGGGTAAGCCAGTAGGGGAAATGAAAATGTTAGCATTTGTTTGGCAGTTTTTTGTATCAGAATATAAAATTGCCATTTTCGTGCATGCATATCATTGGTTAAAGGCAATTCTGTGAGTGCAGCAAGCAAAAGGTTTGGGAAACTTTGCAAGTCCAAGAAGAAAAACGTGTTTTGTGTTGTATTCTTTCAAAGTAATACAAAATAATTGACCCTGTGTATGGACATTATTCAGGTCTTATCACCCCTCATTTTCAAGGAATTTTAACATTGAAAATAGAATTCTTAATTTTTCGGACCAGACAACCAAACTTTTACAGTTTTAACCATTGAACGCTAGGACAGGTGAGGTAAGTATAATTACTTATTAACATAAGAAGTATATCTATAATTCGAAATATTTCAATGGTTATTAAAGCAATCCAATTAGCGCTGGAAATACATAAAACATACATTATTCAGATTATACAAAATGGCTTACAAGAGTACAATTTCTCTATAAACTATATGAAATCTCAGAATATTAGCTCACTATTACCCTAAGTGTACACACAGTAAGTCTATGGGAGGAAATGGACAAGTGAATCTGGTCAACTTACGATTTTCACTTTTTTAAAGCCCTAAATAATCATTTTGAAACACAATTTTTTCAGGGCTTCATTTTTAGACCTCATCAAAGACACCGGTAGCATGAGGAATCATGCGGCTCTCAGATATTTTTAACTGTGGTAAATGTGAGCCAATACCTTTAATGAAACTGTGGTGGGGTATGAACTGTATAATGCAAAGATGAACTCATTAGATTTTTAAGTTGAAAGGTCAGAAGGTCATATGTCACAAAGCGTAATATATATCTTATTTGAGCTTGTTACCACGATATGAAACTCAAAAACGGTTTGTTGGAGTCCAATGTAACTTTGGTCAGTCATGTAGGATAGGGACTGTCTGATGAACTATTTACATGTAGATATTTCCAGAGTTGAAGTTTAAAGGTCACATGGCTGATCTGGGTTAGTTACCATGCTAATTTCAGAAGGGCTTGTAGGGGTTTGATGTAACTTGGGTCGTGTATGAGCCATTGGTGAACTGATTAAATTGAGTTGAAAGGTCAGAGGTCAAAGGTCACAAGGAATTTTCTTTTTTGGGGGGGGGGTAAATATCTGACTTGGTCTTGTTATCATGTTACAAGAATTAATGATAAGATTGGGTACCTACATGCATGAGGCTTTTCAATTTGAACCAGATTTAGTGAGAATGCGGTTTGCAGAGGCATACCCTCCACTGGACTCACTCGAACTGCTCTGTTTGTTCATGCAACAGCTGTTTTTTACTACTTTCATACAACATTTTAAAGATCTATCCGTTTGATATAACTGCTGTATATGGCCGCAGTATGGGTTTATGCACTATAAAAATTCCTGTACGTGAAAAGTCATATTTTTATTCATTTTCTTTGACAATGATAGAACGAGGGGAGTATGGCGTTCGAGATTGTTATATTTGGATTTTACGTGGTGCAAAACATATAGTTAGACAAAAAACATCATGAAAATTGACCGAAGGGGTGCATTTTTTATGATCGAAATGCAAATTCGGCGGCCATTTTGAAAATAGCGAAAAAAATGGCGGCCATTTTCAAATTTCGCGTGGCCCGCGTACTTTTGTAATAGTTGGCTCAAAATGATTCCACATGCAAATTTTCATGCTTGTATCACAATTTGAACGATTTTTCACTAATCTGCTCCACTATCTGTGACATAATTTTGGACAAAACTTGTACCGATATTAATTCAATAAGTCACGAGCGTCGATCCATTTTTTCGGATGGGGGGGGGGGGTGCGGCGGTCAATCTTGGAAAAGATGTCATTATTGCGCGGCAAAAATTTTCAACCTTCACTTTTAAGCGCGACATTTGAAATTGGTCATATAATATGTATATTTTGTGTTGTTAAGTGTAATGGTAGTTTTTCTGCAAATGATTGCATTTAAACTATACTTTGCTCAATTTAGGAATTTTCAGGTTTTCCAAAATTATGGGCGGGTTTTTAATGGTTACTTGGTGACTAGATATGTCTATAGACAGCACCTAATAACACTGATTAGATGTTGAGCTCAAAGTCAGGTACCCGGCTAAATATGTCTGATTTGGCTGCTTTACACGATCTTAAAAGGCTGCGTCGGATTTTGATGTCTTGGGTGAAGTATGTATATATACGGCACCAAGTAAATTATGAGATTTTGAGCTGAGAGTCAAAGGTCAAGGTCACGGGGCCTTAGATATGTATGATTTTGGGCTCGGTTACACGGATTTTAGAGCGGACCTGGTGGATTTGTATTACTGGATCCGAGTGAAGTATGTATTATAAGGCACCAATAAAGTGATTAGATTTTAGGGTTGAAAGGTCAAAGGTCAAAGGCCACCGGGCCTAAAATATGTCTGATTTGGGCTCGTTACCATGATAACTTCAGAATGGCCAGTCAGATTTTTATGTTACTTGGGTGAAGTATGTAGGCACCAATGAACTGATTAGATTTTGGAGCTGAAAGGTCAAAGGTGAAAGGTCACCGGGCCTTAAATATGTCTAATTTGGGCTCATTATTGTGATAACTTGAGTATGACTTATTCGATTTTGATGTACATGTAACTTGGGTGAAGTATATTATAATCCTAATAATATCTAATATAAGGCACCAATTTACTCATTCGATTTTGGAGTTGAAAGGTCAGAGGTCAAAGGTCACAAGGCCTCACGTCCGAATTGAGCTCATTGTCAAGATAATTAAGAACCTAGCTTAAACTGATTTTACCGAACTTTGGTCAAGGGTCACATGGGCTTATGCTTATTCATCTAATTGGTCTTGCTTCCATGGTAACTTGAAGCTTTTCAAATTACATGTACATCAATTGGATGGGAGTGCGGACTGCGGAGGCATACCCATCGACTGCACGCAGTCGAACTGCTCTAGTTTCTTTCTTCAGCTGTGTGATACATTGACCATATCTATTGCAAAACGTTTCCGAAATTCTCCTTGATTTTGTCCATCAATTTACAGTCGAGCAAAACTGAAAAACACGACGTTGCATGATCTGTCATATAAAATGTCGATTTCCTAGAACTTGATTTAAAGAATCTGTGTGTCACACGTATACTAAGTTTTGTTTCTATTGTTCAGGAATCCCACCCACATTTGATATACAGAAATAAAACCCTCAGTTTTGAACGTGCATACGAACAATAAGGAAATACAGCCTTCGTTTGACATAACTGACATCTGTGAGTGGTTTTTAATATAATTTACAATATCACTTTACTTAGGTCATACCGGATCATGCATGAAACCACAATTGAAAAACAGTTTAAAAAGAGCCAAAGTATAGTTTTGGTAAATGGTAAATTATGAATTTCTTTGCTATTATGTTTTTACGCAGACCTACATGATCAATGCCCCCCAAATTGCCTGCTCTGAAAGTATTCTATTTTTGAGAGAATACTCAAAATGTGAAATGCGCGGGGCGGGGGGGGGGGAGGGGGTTGAGGACCCCGACATTTCCCATAGGTAATGTACACATTGGTACATGCTCTCATAATTTGTCACTATAAACATTTTTCAATAGGTTTGATATTGTTTTTCATGTCTGGGTGACAATAGAATACTTTGTGAAAGATTGACGTAAAAGTTGCCTGGTCGACGTGGACTTTAAAATGAGCTGATGTAATATAGGAAAATTCAGATTAATTTTCTATCAACAAAACAAATACAATACAATACAATACAATACAATACAATACAATACAATACAATACAATACAATACAATACAATACAATACAATACAATACAATACAATACAATACAAAACAGGAGAGGTGATTTCATGTGTCGATTGGCCGGGGGGGGGGAGGGGCGAAAACACCGAAAGCAAAATAATAATACCCTCGCTCGAGTGGAAATTCACCGATTAATTATGTCTTAGTGGAAATTGTGACTTTAACCCTTCTCCCCCCACCCCCACCACCACCACCACCACCACCACCAGCCTACAGTTCAATAGTCAGATGGTCTATTTTCATCTCATTTTTTATTTTAATAGGTTTGTCAATTACAAAATCTATCAAAAATGCTAACAAAATCTAAACAAAAAGTAGATTAAGTTTTACAAACCAAGCCGGAAGATCCACCCAGAAACACCCCCCCCCCCCGATCGCTGCCCATGAATACAAAACAAAAGACATTATCATTGTATCTGTGAATACAAAAGAGTATGGATTCGTGAAACAAGTTTGTGATTGTACCATGCCACAACGTAATCATAAGTGAGGGCGCTCTTCAGCATTGGTGAACGTTCATCATTGGGCAGGTCTTTGTGCTGTCCGATGACTGTGATCATCGAATAAAGACATGACCTCGAGGAACAAAGGAGCACTCAACTGCCTCCAGTCGTCCTTTGGTAGTGTTAGTTCTTCAATGGACGTTTATCATCATATATTCAGACTAGTCATAAGCGAACATTGTGGAGCTTCAATTTAAAAAATTGTCATACTTTGCTATCTGAGCTACATAGTAGTGTTCAAATGGACAAATAAACACCCTAGAATACGAAAGTTTGGACAGTTACACTGCCAATGGCAAGTTATGTATGAATAAACAATGAATACTCGGGGCGAGTAGAAAATAGCCTAGGTGTACGCACAGTAAGTCTATGGGAGGAAATGGGCAGGTGAATCCGGCCAACTCACGATCTTCACTCCTTTAAAGCACTAAATAATCATTTTGAAATTCAATTGTTTTCATGGCTTCATTTGTAGACCTTATCAAAGACATTGGTAGCATGGGAATCATGTAGCTCAGATTTTTTAAACTGTGGTAAATGTTAGCCAGTACCTGTTTGTAATGGTATAATTATATAAAGTGCTCCGTTGTAAAACGAGCTCAACGAGTTATGAACATCAACACTGAATTACCACCTACTTATCTGGCGATGTATAACATTTGAAGCCACATTACACAAGGAAGTACGAATTATCTCGGGTTTTAGTTTTATTTTCCATAGGTGCGTGTACTAACTCAAACAAATAAAGAAATGTATTTTTCTCCAAAGTTCAAACGCGGACGTAGCACATTTTGTAATCAAAATCTTCATTTTGGCGAAACCGCATTTACTTGGAGGGTGGGGTAGGTCGGAAGGACTTACGGGGGGGGGGGAATATGAGACTATCATGGTCACAAATGCAATTAGACGGTCCTATCAAGGAGGTACTAGGCGAGCTCGCCTAGTACCTCCTTGGTCCTATTAAGTCCAAATATATAACTGCAAAATATATCAGAATATTGTGATTTTTGTAACCGTAGGGGGAATTTTGGACTCCCTAGTCCCCACTGGATCCACCTATACCGTAACAAAGCGTCTGTAACAAGATTAGTTCTTATCGTTAATGGTAAACAAGTTATACTGCAAAAGTCTATACCACATTTTCACAGTGTGCATGCCTTATCATAGGAATCATAGGAATTGGGTCATTATTAGTCGGATTTATAGCACAAACGTATACAATTCGTTTGGTTGAAATGATAAAGATTGTTTAAACACCGAATCGAATTAAAATGAAGTTTAAAAACACCCAGATATAAGGCAGACTCTATAGAGTCACACTTGTATATCCAGGTTTTGAATGAATCCACGGTCTAACTTGTGTCATTCTATCAAATTGTTTATGATGGACAAAGGTTACTAGTCCAGTTTTAGAACTATCTTTTCTCATTCTCACAAACAGGTCAGCCAAATATAAAGTTGAAGTAGAAGTGCATTAACATGACACTTGCACACAGAAATTTTAACAAAATAGAAAAGATTATAGGCTACAGCAAAGTATTAGCAATTTAAAAACAAAATTACCAACTAGTCTAGGCCTACACGTAATGGGAGGGAGAAGAAGCGAAACAATAATGTTATTGAAAATATGAATACAAAACAACACACAACAAAACCTTTCTAAACACAACCGTCATTTTTATTGAACAAGGCTATAATTATTCATTCCCTGTAGACGTAACACACTTTACGAAGAAAACACCCGGTTTTCAGTTTCATCGAAGTGAATAAACATGCCATGCGCTGATGAATAAACATGATGTGAATATGTATGAGCGCATTGTGACCACCACGCCATATATGGTTATTATTGCATCATAGCGCATCCCACGCTCCTGAGTAATCACACAGATAACACAGTGGCTCCTTTAAAGCAGCACTCGCATTAAAGACACGGGCTAACATTGTGGAACTTCAAATAAAAAGAAAAATTGTCAAACTTTGCTATTTGAGCTACATAGTAGGCCTAGTGTTTGAATGGACAAAAAACACACACCATAGAATAAAAAAGGTTTGGAAATATATGCTGTCACTTGCAAGATATGAATGAATAAACAATTAGTACTCGGGCCAAGTACATATATGTAGTATATGGGAGGAAATGGGCAGGTGAATCCGGTCAATTTGAATGCTTGTAGATTTTCACTTTTTTAAAGCACTAAATCATAATTTTGGAATACAATTTTTTTCAGGGCTTCATTTTTAGACCTTATCAAAGACACTTGGAGCATGAAGGATTAAGTAGCTCACATTTTTTTTAACTGTGGCAAATGTTAGCTAGTGGCTTTAAAGCAGCACTCGCGTTAAAGAGGGAAGAAGAAGATCGAACTCGGCGGGGACAGACAAAGGGAAGGGAACAGCAAGGAGGTCAGGACGTTATTTTTCTTTCAAAGATCGATACTTATTGATCAGAGACTCATGTACAGGAAGCTGTAATCAACTGTTTTGTGCATTATTCAAAACGAAGATGTTATTTCTCAGAACGTAATACATATAGTTGTTCAATGGGGATGATTCTTCTGATGGACTACGCCGTTTCCGCTGAGTTTGTCGAAGTGGGCGGGGCAAGGAACGAGCCGGGTTTCCCGGCTTTCCCGCGATTTAGTCATACTTGAAGAATGTGACAAGACAAGTTTCCTTGAAACAATGTGGTCCTTTTACGTTGTTTTGAGAAACATACAAATCCTTGTGTATCAATCCTGACAATGGCTGACATAATTTCTCATTATTATTTGGTTCAAAGTCCTGCGTAACCGATTCTAGTCCCCAGACATTGGTTGTGGTCTTTAACGGTGTGTTGCTTTCCTTGACAGAGGCTATTACCGCTATCTTTTGTTGATACGCTTGGTTAAAATTGATAAGCCTACCCTCAAATTTCAACAATTAAAAAAAATAATAAATACCGTCAATCATAAAATAAAAACTGAGTGAAATAATGGCAATCTGGTAAAGTGGCTTACGGCCTGCTTTGAATCATACAGAATGTATGCCAAAATAGGATTATATATATAATTATACACACAGACAAATTGAAAAAAACATGTTATTCTTTTGCCTTAGTCTTAGTAACAGACCTCTGCTTGTTTTGTTAACAGCAAGCACTGAGACGGACACACTCTGAACTCTCATGTGTGTTTGACTACTCGAATACTACTCGAACACATTTTGCAGCAACTAGGGCTTAGATACCCTCACCCAGAACCCTAAAATAAATAGAATGAAAAAAAAATAAATATACAAAATATAACAAAAGTCGGTACTTAGGGAAAACGTAATTCAAAACAATATGTATCGATCAGTTCTTAAATGTTGTAGGCTTCATTCTGTCACGCATATTGTAAGGCATACCGAATCAAGATTCTTCCAACCTTTATCTGTATATCATACATA
>JZLH01S0139125.1:4943-17190 GCA_001188425.1 Eucidaris tribuloides
CAACTTGGCCAGGAATGATCCTTAGGGGCTGTATTCAAGGGTCCTCAATGGTCACCTGCCCAGGGGCCCAGTGGCAGGCCCTACAAGGCCAAAGAGTAGGTAGTGTTCAACATCTTCTCTCATGAGTCCAAGAAATAGTTCAGTTAAGACACTTTGTGGTAATATCTATATGGGCTGAATTAATGTTCTCATGCATGCCCAGGGTCTGGCCGTTTGGCCCCAAGAGAGCAAAAGTTGGGGTAGCCATATAGACAATAATCCTTAATTCGTTCATTCAGACCAACTTAGGTTAGGGAATAATCACTCAGGGCGAGGAAGAGAGTTCTGGTCAATGATAACAGGCCCCCTGGGGGCCATGGGCAGGCCATAAGGGCCCAAACTAGGTAACTTTACCAACAAGTCCATTTGTAACCAAACTTGGTGCGTAATGCGTAACAGGTACCTCATTTATTTGGGGTCAAAAGTCACTATGTATGTCAAAGTCAAATGAAGTCAAGTTTCTTTCTTTCGTTGATTGGCTTCTTAGTATCCGAAATAGATCAGTTAAGCCACTTTGTGTTAATACTCTAATGTGCTGATTAATGGTTCCTTCATGACAATCAGGGTTCCCTTTTGCGTCCCAAGGGGCAAAGTTTGGGGGTAAGGGCCCTATGTGATAATTCACATCTCATCAATTAATTAAGACCAAACTTGGTCGTAATGATTCCTCAGGGGAGGGGAGAGGTTCCTGGAATTCGTACTACCAGCTTCCCTGGGCCATGCGGTAGAGCCCATAACCGGGCGCCAATCTAGTAACTTTCTAACCACAATGCTCATTTGTAACAAACTGGTGGGGTCGGTAGATGCGTAAGACAGGACTCGTTTATTTGGGCGTCAAGGTCACATAAGTAGCGTCAAATGTCATACTAGGCGTGCCTTTTTTCTAAAAACGATGTGTTAGAATTATATTTTAACTTGGCAACAAATCATATATGAAGGGTAGCAAAGTTTTTCAACTGGTTCATTTGCCCTTTGTACTTGGTGCCTAGATATCAGTCCAAGGGCAAAAACTATATGTATAACTTGATGTTTTGTCTATTGGCTACCATGGAGAGTTTCGAGACCTTCAGGTGGAGCGTTCGTGCCCCCGGTGCTCTTGTTTTTGTAAAATTAATTGGTACCATAACTTTTTTAACTGCTCATTGACTTTTGTTTGAATTTAATGTATATTACTGATGATCCGGTTTGATTTTCCCAGAACACACATTAATAATAATATTAAAAAGTGCTTGCTTGTACTCTGCCCTAATTGTAAAACGGCGATGATTGTATTAATACGTATATATTACAATGCACTTTTAGTTTAATCTTCTCTCTTTCCCCTGCTCTCTTCAAGAAAAACGCTTATACAATCGTTGAATGAACTTCCGTGATTTTCTGCCCATAAGCCACGTTAATATCACCTGCCAATCTCGAACCATCGAATTAATATGTCGACGTTGCCTCACAGACACCCCATGATTGAAAATGTCACCCCCTTTCGTGCGCCTAATTTATATTCATGTGAAAGTCCCCAAAGAGAATGGGAAAAATATATCGCCTTCACGAGACTCAAAGCCAGAAAATGTTTGCCGGCATGCTTAACACAAATTTCCGTTGAATTGATTAACTTCCTTCGCTGGCTTTGAGGACGTGTTCGCATGCAGTCGGCTGTGTTACCAAGGGTTGTCTCAACTTGGGGGGAGGGATCTGAAAATAGTGACTTTTATATAGTTTAAGTCTGAAAGAGCAAAAATCTCCCGTGTAGCTATTCTTGTTACACTGTCAAATTTTAAAGCACTCAGATTGGCAGGGCCACGGTCCCCCCCCTTTTGGGCCGCCCTATTCGACGCTTTGCTTACGACCAGGTGTCGGGTGTATCTCAGTCGCATCAATATTGCAAGGACGAGTCTCTGGCGTAACCAGGAGGGGCACTCACCCTTTCGGCCATTTTTAAAGAACAGTTTATGAAAGATTTAAGTACTCTAAATTCACTCATTTTAATTATAGTATGATTAGCTACAAGCTCTATAATATCTTCACACCCGTTGGTTTCAAATTGTTTGTCCTTTTTTTTCTTTTGTTTAAAAATGAGAGGGCCTAATAGAGATGAAGATATGACCTACTAGTGCTATGCTACTTGATTGTGCAGTTAACAAAATGATTAAAGTTTTGTTATCATTATGTCAAACAAAACGTATTTAGTTCATGTAAGTCTCCTTTAGAAGAAGTATAAGAAATTCAATATTTTAACATATTTGTCAAAGTTTTGTAAAACATGCAACACCTTTTTCATGTATTCTCGTATAAAGAGGCATACAGCTTTTCTTTTTTTTTTTTTAGAACTATTATGCATACATAATTCATTAGAATTTACAGTTTAAATATGTAATAGTTAAGCTAACTCATCTTCACACACACTTGCGCCACATTACACAGACACAGAAGAACACACAGACACACAAATCCATTTTACACAACACAACGACACACACACACACAACACACACACACACACACACACACACAACACACACACACAACACACCACAACACACACCACAATACAATACACACAACACACAACAACACAACACACACACACACACACACACACACACACACACACACACACAACACACCACACACATACTCGTACAACTACAATTACAGCGTAGTGATCACGAATGCATTCATGCTTTATACCTGCATTACAAGCAATCATATGTTGTTATTTTAACCGCACACATGCCCCGCACACATTCAGTATACCTTCGAAGATACATGGTAAAACAAACGGGGACAATTGCATTCGAATGCACTTAATTTACACCACGTCTCAAATCATCTCGTTCAAATGAAATACTAGAAAATCTACTCTAATGATTTAACACAAAGCTATTTGAAATCTTTTGCAATTTAATTTTGCTTTTATAGTCTTTTACAATAAGAAAATGTTACAACGCATTGTAAGAGAAAAACAGTACCATATTACATGTATGACATCTTGTCATATCAGTCATCGATCTAACTTGGTACTTTACTCCGTCAAGCAGGGTTACTGTTAAGCCAGAATATAATGTCCATTGACATGACTGTACATTTTATTCACTGTTGAGCTACAGAATATATATTCTCCCTAGAGACAGATATTACAGAACCGTTAACTTAAAATCGTCTCAATATCCTGTTTAAACAACTCATTATTGAATGATAATGTCATCTAATCAGTAATTAACAATTTCTTCATGATGACAGTATGTAGAACCGGAATAAACTGAAAATGCATTTATTAATTGCCAAAATTACTGTGCCAATTTTTGCACAATGTATACTCAAACAATGAAAATGCTTCTTCTAATCTTCTGCATCAACAAACACTACCTACTTGCACCTTATAGTCTGGCTACTTCAACCTTTTGCTGCTGCTCGTCTACTATCTACAATACTCCCCTCCAACTACTACTTGTACTTACTCCTCCTCCGCCTCTCCTGACTTGCTCATTAACTACTATACTACTTTACTTATACTGATTATACTGCATGCTGGTGCTCTGCCGGGCTATCTGCTGGTGCTGGTGCTCTGCTACTACTAACTACTATATTATTATTACTACTACTTACTACTACTACTTACTACTACTACTACTACCTTACTACTACTATTACTACTACACTGGTACATACTACTACTATCCTGACTACTTTACTACTATATAATACTACTAACTACTACTACTACTACTACTACTACTACTACTATACTACTACTTGTTACTACTACTATTACTACTGCTACTAATACTACTAATACTACTACTACATACTACTACTACTACTACTACGTGTTACTTCTACTACTAATACTACTATACTACTTCTGTACTTCTACTACTACGAATACTACGAATTGTGTACTATCTTGTTGTACTAGTTCTACTGCTGTGCTCACGTTTTATTCGCCTGTTTTTATTGTGTGGTGACGATAATGAAAATGATGCGCAATGACGATGATGATGATGAATGAGTATTACATTCTTCTTAATTGCACAATCGCTCATGACATATAATTAATAAAAAAACCCAGTTATTGCCAAATTCCGGTAAACACAGTTACAGACATATATCGAAAGAAAAGATCAATATAGTATAGTTGGGTACTCCATACGATTCGGGGAAAAATACCTAGGCAGAAAAAGTTAAGTGTCCAGATCATCGAAAATACTAACAACCATACCTTCTTTAATTTTCTCAAAATGTTTTGACCTGTGTCCACTACTATTAATGCATCAATTATCATCTTTACCTCAGCACAGGGAATCCAAATGTATCAAGGTACCTGATTAGAACTGAACAAGATTATGCAACAATCAATCTTATGGTACTTTTGTGTATAAATATTCATCAATCTTGAAGATTTTATTTAAATTTCCACCTACTGGATTTAAATCACGGGCAATGCCAAATATAAGTGCTATACCGTATTGAACTAAGGGTAAGTAGATATAATTTTCTTAAAGTGTGGTACGAAATTTTATTTAATTTGATTTTTAAATGATATTATTTGCACGGAAACTGTGTATTATCTTTAGCCCAGGGCTTTATTACCGATTACAGAACGTTGTTCGAAGTTAAGTAATAGAAGATTACATAGCTGACAAAGATATATACATGTATATATATATATATATACTTTTTAAAATAAATCGGCACAACTCTGATGACGTTAGTACGCTAAAAGGATTTTGTTGGCTTGGAAATATGTTTTTAGATAATTACAAGAGGTGTCAGTTTGGAAACCATTCTACAGGCGGTTTAAATAATAACAATAATGGTATGTTTTATTTACCCAGGGTAGCCACTTCAGTCAAACGTGCAGAAATGACAAAACTCCACGCATTTTGCATAAGCTATTACACTTTACATACAATTGTAAAAATTAAACTTTGCATGTAATTATATTACATTTTGCATGTAACTATATTACACTTTACGTGTAATTATATTACATTTTGCATGTAACTATATTACCCTTTACTTATAATTATATTACGTTTTGCATGTAATCATATTACACTACTCATGTAAGTATATTACACCATGCATGCAATTATACTGATACAGAAATGGTTTATCATTTTCCCCTTTATCACCGCCGATTGCAGAATGTTTCGCGAAAGAAACTGAACAATAACATATATAGTTTGAAACAAATCAGCACAACTGATGACGATAACAGTCCATAACAGGATTTATGGCTTGGAAAGGTGTTTTGAAGATTGTTCGAAAAGGTGTCAGTTTGGAAGCCGTGCTGTAGACGGTAGGGTGGCAGACAATTTAGGTTATCTTGACCTTATCATTGCAGATATGCTTGAATGGTAATTTGCTCATTAAACAACCCGAAGACACGTTATTGAGATTACACTTCAAGGTGGCACTTTTTGTGTCACATCAAGCGAATGCTGATTAATCAACTTTAATCAACCAATGAATATAGTAGGATGAATAGACACAATTAAATGTGGTAGCCATATAACTAGCCAATAAATAAAAACACGATAGTCATGAATTTCACAAATACTGGGGGAACCTATTATGTATGAGGTACATAATGCATGATCAACGTTATCCTTTCTTCATCAATGAATTGATTTCATTCCATACTGTACAAAGGCTATCTACATGTATACCGTCTCTACCCCCAACTTCGAGTGTGACTCAGTGTGTCTTCTTTTCACTTTCCTAACCAACTCGCAAGATGATAATAAGGAAATAAGACATTTTATAAATAGATGACACAACGCCCCACCTTGCTTGTGCAAAGTGCAGATACGGTTACATGAATCAGCTCAAATTGATAGTCATGTTTAGGAAATGTTAACGAGTAACAAACATGGTATAAACGCCTGTAAAAACTACCCTCCCTACTCAAAAGTATTGCAACATACATTATAACGCATACATTTCACGTTGAAGGGGTCTTTCTATAATGAAGTCCTAATTACGTTTATTTTTGGCAAATAACAAATTATTTGAAAAGACATCAATGATTATTCTTCTCGTTTATTCTCCAAGGCGGAGAGATCATCAAATGCAGGTGCGCCCACGGCAGAGGGGCTGGAACATAAAATTTAACCTTTTTCCGCCTCCCTGTAGGGGTGGGATGTTAATTCACACTAGCATCGTAATTCGGTTTCATATTACCAATGAAACGGTTTTGATGATTTGGAAAGACTTCCAGCAAACAAAAATGTCAATATGTTCCTCTGAAGGGGTTTCAGTAAGAAGACCACACCCCTCAAAGACGAAAGTGACCTCCTATCTTCATAAGACAGTGACAAGGAGGTTAAGGCTACTAATTAAAGATAATGGCCTTCTCATCGCATCATTATATACAATGTACTGAGAAGTCTCATGACAGTAAATTTCAAGATGTTTACAATAATTAACTGCCTTTAGAATTGAGAAAGAATAAGAAATTATAACTTGAAGAGGTCTTGTTTAAAATATGGGGCGTTTCCTCCTTACCACTGTCCTATGAAGATAGGAGGTCACTTTCGTCTTTGAGGGGTGTGGTCCTCTTTCTGAGACCCCTTCAGAGGAACATATTGACATTTTTTGTTTGCTGGAAGTCTTTCCAAACCATTAAAACCGTTTCATTGGTAATATGAAACCGAATTACGATGCTAGTGTGAATTAACATCCCACCCCTACAGGGAGGCGAAAAACGAGTTAAATTTCATGTTCCAGCCCCTCTGTCGTGGGCGCGCCTGCATTTGATAATCTCTCCGCCTTGGAGAAGAAACGAGAAAGAATATTCATTGATGTCTTTTCAAATAATTTGTTATTTTCCAATAATGAACGTAATTAGGACTTCATTATAGAAAGACCCCTTTAACGTGAAATGTATGCGTTATAATGTATGTTGCAATACTTTTGAGTAGGGAGGGTAGAGAAAGCTGACATGGCTTGTTAAATCTTTGTATCATATCACTTAATTTCGTACTTGTGAGTAATACAAAGTTATATTCATGCACTTACATGTACATGAACATACATGTACACACACAGAATTTTCACATATAACACGCATAACCTAAGTATAGTTTAAACCTTAATATTACAGTTATTGCTTAACATAATGAACCCATTTTCCCGAAAACCTTCCTCGTTGTCAAGAGTAGACTTAACAAATATTTCGAGGTTTATTTTCTGAAGCATTTTTTGGTAATTTATCAACACAAGGACCTTCAATGACTTATCATAATTATGCTTAGGCAAGATAGTAATTGATGTATAAGCATACACCTGTATAAGTATGTATGTGAAAATATATATGTACGGAATATATACATATGTATACATTAGTAAATAAGTAATTAAGTAAGATTAAGTAATATTGTAGACAGTGTAGTTCACTTTGAAAGTAATTTCCCACGATATATTCATTGAACCCTCTTGTAGCGTTACTCAATTTTCATGCTCTAATAATATGATACTATACGATCAAAAGGTTAAGTAACTCGGTACAACTGAATACCAAATTTGAGAACTGTATCACATATTTTAGATAATCAGGTTGTCATAAGCTGAAAATGAAATGCTTTGTGGCATGGTCGACGACAACGAGAAAATTATATCTTCTGATTGTACTTCCTTATTTCAGTTTGGAAGGGGCTTTGCAATTTGTTATTCTATACTCCAATTGCTCGTTTCTTTTTGACATGCTTATAAGCAACCATAGCACAACAATACTACAGAAGCATAAACTCATGAAAACTGATGAATAAATCACGTGTGCATGATAATTACTTAAGTCGCATTTGTTACAGTAAATATTCCAAGTACAGAAATGAAAGCCAACGATATAAACAACAATGTATTACAAAAAAGAATCAACATGCATAGTGGAAATTTGGTAATTCGTCTTAGGTAATTATACAAGATTATTACTTGAAATATCAAATGTAGAATTACATTATTGATATGTTGGTATAACAAGTCTAATTTCCTTCATATTATGTTTGTCTGCGCATTACGTGTGCAGTTTTGGTGTTCCCTCTAAGAACTTTTTAAGTTTAAAATATCCTCTCTTTGAATAACTTATACACTATTGGAATTTAGTGTAAGGATCAGTTAGGGTTGTGCTTTTATGTTATAGTTAAAGTCATAGTTAATGTACAGTTTTGATATTACACATGATATGATATATATACTGTGGATATGTTCTTCTCTTTAACTCATGTATGGATATGTATATGACATCAACTGTTTAATTGGTGTTACTATATGTTACCTACCAGAATGTACATATGTAACTTTGTGTCATGATGTGAATAAACAAAAAGTTATGTGTCCATATGTTATTTTTCCCTAAGGGCAAATGAATGTTCAAGTTAGTTGCAGCTAAAACAGTATGTGCATTTTAAATCCATGAATAATCTAAATGACACCATAGAATAAAATAATGATATAAAGCTACAAACACTAAAAAAATATCCTTTGAATAGCAAATCCAAAATGTGATTTTTTTCGAATACTAGATTTTAGTAACCATCCATGTAATATACATTATGCAGTTGTATTTCATTTAATTTTTATCCAGTTATGCAATTATCCAATAAAAACAAACTCTTTCCTGAACAACTCATTACATCTCATAAGTCATATGTGTATGTATATCGGTAAAATGATTGTTTTTCATGGCCGTGAAATAATTACAATTTATCTCGGAAAGCAAAATGCAATATTAATATAAAAGTGCTCTTTTGAAGTTACTTTTCTTGAAGGAGTTGCTCAATGAGCAATGCTCATACTGAACGTTGTGTAACTAAATCTAAAAGGATCATTACAATCGAAAAAGAATGAGAATACAAAACAAACGTACACTGCAAAAACATTGGTGTTAAAATTACACCATCGGTGTTGTGAGAGGACCGCACCTAGCATTTTACACCAGTGTTAAATTCGGCTGGTGTTACTTCAACACCCATTGGTTTATTATAACACATTCTGTTTGATATATCAACAATTTTTGTGTTATATTCAAACTCCATGGTGTATTTTTTAACACCTGACGGTGTCGGCCTCTCACAACACCGACTGTGGTTTTGACCCAAGTACGGTAGATGTTTGAACATAAATATCTCAGCATTACATCTCAGCGTGTCGTGATTGATGGATTACTAAACTTTGGCATATGTTTTTCCGTGATATGAATAAAACATCACATCCTGATTTTGTTATCGCGATGAAAACTAGTGCTAGTAACAAAGATAATTTGTACTCAGTTGGAAAAGAAAGGAAGAAAAGTTAATTCACTATTTTTTGCAGTGAAATTTCTGAATTTAAAGTGAATTTCTGGTAATTTTCCTCTTCTTGGAGTGACATTGGGGTTGATATTAAAGCCACAGTCTAACAATGACCACGTGTTAAATGAGCTACATAATTCTCCATACTCTAAGTGTCTTTGATAAGGTCTGAAAATGAAGCCCTGAAAAAATGTATTTCAAAATGATTACTTAGTGCTTTAAAAAAGTGAAAATCTATGAGTATTAGGTTGACTGCATTCACCATGCCCATTTACTCCCATAGATTTACTGTGTGTAGATCTAGGCTATTTATACTCCACCGCAGTGGAAATTGTTCATTCATGCGTATCTTGCCAGTGGCAGCATAATTTTCCAACTTTGTATTCTAGGCGTTTCTTTGTCCATTTAAGCACTAACATGCAGCTCAGATATCACAGTTTGACGATTTTTTTTTAAATTGAAGCTCCACAATGTTAGCCTATGTCTTTAAATCCATGGAGTAAGACCTGAAGTGGCTTTATAAGCCGTTAATTACCCCTTCACTCTGTCAGGATGAGCATTAAATGATAAACTTTTCAGTCTATTCTACGTAGAATGCGCAGGCATTAAATCATAATTCCGAAAATCCATATTACGCGGTCAAGTTTGCATCAGACTTTGTAAAGTTTTCTTTTTAAACATGCAATATATAATGTACGTGTGCTGGTTGTGTGTGGGGGGGGGGTAAATCGAGATTCAGTGTTTTTTTCCATAAAAACAACATCAGATCATAAGTCACAGAATTAACTGATGAGGAAAGTTATTTCTCTGGGATTGAGTGGAATGATATCCATGTAAAAATGCATGTGCTATACATAAAACTCTGCCTCAAACGGCTTGATCGCCGTTCCATTGATCTTTGAACTACTTCCGGCCACCGACCCGCTCCGAGTAAATCTCTACTCCCGCGTAGATTATGATAGGACCCGACGTTCGGTTGTGTCGCCATTAGGTGCCGGTCTCTTCCAGGTCTTTTAGGGATATCATCTTTCTCATCAATCGGGTATGACCTCCGCCTCGCGATATTGGCTCTGCTAATCTGTCGATATTTCCTTGAAGAAGACGGCGAATACGATCAGAGCTATGATCACGGCTGCTATGATGTACTATACAGAATTATTTTGATGGATATGACGGGATTAGTGCAACTTATCTTGGCAGCATCCACGACGGACTCGCCTCGCAAAGATGGCGGCTCCGCACACGTCACGTCGACGAGTATACATCCCCCACATGTAGTCATTTAATCCCGACCTGTCACGTTAAATCGCAATCGCATACGAATGAATTGTGAGAAGATTAAAATCTGCAGTCCGACTGGCAAAAACCCTAACGTATTCCTATCGATGTGATGATGTAATTATTTTGTAAATAGAGCCGTTTCATGTTATTGTTCCCGCAACATGCTCATATCTACCACGCTTATATTATTCCGACTCAAGTCGATTTCTCGGAGAGCAGTTAAATTTCGAAACATTCGGAACCTGTACGAGGTTATTATTTTGTAATTGTAGAATCTGTAATTTGGTTAGCCTGGACAAATTTGGAGCGACCCTGATGCTGTTATTATGCAGGTAGAGCTTTTCGAGAGCCTGAAGATTGCCGTTCTCAGAAATGCCGCCGACGCCAGTTATTGCCACTGAGATCAAGGTATCGCAGCCTCCCAGAGGTTTAAAGTCTTCGGCCTGAACCCACCGGATCGAGTTATGGCCATGTTGACGTATTGGAGGCTTGAGTTTCTCTCCCAGACTCCTTTTGAAATATTAACTAAGAGGTTACCCTGCGCCGGAACGTGGTGAGGTTCGTCAGGCCCACCAATAATCCACGGGGCAATTTGCGAAATGCGTTAAACTGAGATCAATCTCCCGCAACACCTTAGTGGAGTCGAACGCACTGAAATAGATAGTCCTGAGTCCGTTTGAAGATATATCTATTTTCTCAAGATGTTCGTTATATCCAGGATATGTCCATCATTTTGTTGCATTTTCCGCAAAGGCATTCCGTAAATCAGAATTCTCAGTTACTTGCTCCGCTAACAAATATTGGGGAGTCTAGAAAAGTTGTTATTAGACAAATATAGTTCCTCAAGATTGATTCAGCTTGTAAAGGCTCTGATTCGTCGAATGAATGCAAACCATTTCAATCAACGATAAATACTTAGTTTCACTCTGGTGTATAATAACTTTAACGTAGAGTTTTTGATAACGTTGTTGTCTAAATATAACCTCGTCAAGTTAGGCATAGACCGAAAACAGCCATGCTGAAAGTTTGAACTTGATTGTACTCATGTCAAGCGTTCTCAACGAATTGACAGGTGGGTTGGCGACTGTATTGCTGTCATGGCATTGAAACTGAAGTTCAAAAACGGAGATTTTTGTTTGCTCTGAAGCAATCTCTATCGAAGAAAACCTCTGTTGTTCGTGGCCGTCAGAACGCGTAAGCTATCTCCTAAAGCCTCAAAAGCACTGGCAGTTAACTTTCTGAAAATATTCCAGTCGAGTTGTTGTTTGAACGTCAGAGGGTACACTGTCGGGAGGCTATTGCTACAACATCGAACAGTTGACCAGCTTGGATGTGTTGTTGCAGCAACAGCGACGCGGGCATTTGTAGCAGACGGTGTTGCGGCGGGTGTGGTGGATGTCTGAGGGTACTATGATCGGTGTGGACAGCAGACGACATACATTGGCGCAAATGTACGAGTATGACGATATTAAGGAACATAAACGGCTGGAGCACAATATATCCACTGATTTCGAAGCCATGATCTTTCTTGCGTTCACGGTTAATAAAGTCAACAATCATTAGGAATTATTTCGATGTACTCAGGCGATAGTATACTTCCAGATCCACCGTTTCGACTGACGTGAATTATCTCTCTT
>JZLH01S0139125.1:17215-27923 GCA_001188425.1 Eucidaris tribuloides
CCAATTTCCTTCATATTATATTTGTCTGCGCATTACGTGTGCAGTTTTGGTGTTCCCTCTAAGAACTTTTGAAGTTTAAAATATCCTCTCTTTGAATAAATTATACACTATTGGAATTTAGTGAAAGCATCAGTTAGGGTTGTGCTTTTATGTTATAGTTAAAGTCATAGTTAATGTACAGTTTTGATATTACACATGATATGATATATATACTGTGGATATGTTCTTCTCTTTAACTCATGTATGGATATGTATATGACATCAACTGTTTTATTGGTGTTACTATATGTTACCTACTAGAATGTACATAATTATGTAACTTTGTGTCATGATGTGAATAAACAAAAAGTTATGTGTCCATAATTTATGTTATTTTTCCCTAAGGGCAAATGAATGTTTAAGTTTAGTTGTAGCTTGAACAGTATGTGCATTTTTAGTCCATTAATAATCTAAATGACACCATAGAATAAAATACATGATATAAAAGCTACAAACACTAAAAAACTATCCTTTGAATAGCAAATCCAAAATGTGATTTTTTTTCGAATACTAGATTTTAGTAACCATCCATGTAATATACATTATGCAGTTGTATTTCATTTAATTTTTATCCAGTTATGCAATTATCCAATAAAAACAAACTCTTTCCTGAACAACTCATTACATCTCATAAGTCATATGTGTATGTATATCGGTAAAATGATTGTTTTTCATGGCCGTGAAATAATTACAATTTATCTCGGGAAAGCAAAATGCAATATTAATATATAAAGTGCTCTTTGTGAAGTTACTTTTCTTGAATGGGAGTTGCTCAATGAGCAATGCTCATACTGAACGTTGTGTAACTAAATCTAAAAGGATCATTACAATCGAAAAAGAATTGAGAATACAAAACAAACCGTACACTGCAAAAACATTGGTGTTAAAATTACACCAGTGGTGTTGTTTTTGACACCATAGTTTTTACAGTGTTAAATTCGTGTACTCATGGCGCGCGTCCCGTTTACTTCAAACACCTATTGGCTGCTTATTATAACACATTCTGTTTGATATATTCAACAATTTTTGTTTGTTATATTCAAACTCCATGGTGTATTTTTTAACACCTGACGGTTGTGGTCCTCTCATAACACCGACTTCGCAGCGGGGAGGTTCTGAAATTCGTATGGCCCCTGCTTCGCAGGCGGAGGTCTGAAATCAGACTAGGTTTTTTTCCGTGATATGAATAAAACATCACATCCTGGATTTTTGTTATCGCGATGAAAATAGTTGCTAGTAACAAAATAATTTGTACTCAGTTGCGAAAAGAAAGGAAGAAAAGTAATTCACTATTTTTTTGCAGTGAAATTTCTGAATTTAAAGTGAATTTCTGGTAATTTTCCCTCTTCTTGGAGTGACATTGGGGCTGATATTAAAGCCACAGTCTAACAATGACCACGTGTTAAAATGAGCTACATAATTCTCCATACTCTAAGTGTCTTTGATAAGGTCTGAAAATGAAGCCCTGAAAAAATTGTATTTCAAAATGATTACTTAGTGCTTTAAAAAAGTGAAAATCTATGAGTATTTAGGTTGACTGCATTCACCATGCCCATTTACTCCCATAGATTTACTGTGTGTAGATCTAGGCTATTTTATACTCCACCGCAGTGGAAATTGTTCATTCATGCGTATCTTGCCAGTGGCAGCATAATTTTCCAAACTTTCGTATTCTAGGGCGTTTCTTTGTCCATTTAAGCACTAACATGCAGCTCAGATATCACAGTTTGACGATTTTTTTTTTTTTAAAATTGAAGCTCCACAACGTTAGCCTATGTCTTTAAATCCATGGAGTAAGACCTGAAGTGGCTTTACTAAGCCGTAAATTACCCCTTCACTCTGTCAGGATGAGCCATTAAATGATAAACTTTTCAGTCTAGATTCTACGTAGAATGCGCAGGCATTAAATCATAATTCCGAAAATCCATATTACGCGGTCAAGTTTGCATCAAGACTTTGTAAAGTTTTTCTTTTTAAACATGCAATTATATAATGTACGTGTGTGTGTGTGTGGTGGGGGGGGGGTAAATCGAGATTACAGTGTTTTTTTTCTATAAAAACAACATCAGCATCATAGGTCACAGAATTAACTGATGAGGAAAGTTATTTCTCTGGGATTGAGTGGAATGATACCATGTAAAAATGCATGTGCTATACATAAAACTCTGCCTCAAACGGCTTGATCGCCGTTCCATTGATCTTTGAACTACTTCCGGCCACCGACCCCGCTCCGAGTAAATCTCTACTCCCGCGTAGATTATGATAGGACCCGACGTTCCGGTTGGTCGCCATTAGGTGCCCGGTCTCTTCCAGGTCTTTTAGGGTATCATTCTTCTCATCAATCGGGTATGACCTCCGCCTCGCGATATTGGCTCTGCTAATCTGTCGATATTTCTTGAAGAAGACGGCGAATACGATCAGAGCTATGATCACGGCTGCTATGATGACTACTAACAGAATTATTTTGATGGATATGACGGGATTAGTGCAACTTATCTTGGCAGCATCCACGACGGACTCGCCTCGCAAAGATGGCGGCTCCGCACACGTCACGTCGACGAGATACATCCCCCACATGTAGTCATTTAATCCCCGACCTGTCCACGTTAAATCGCAATCGCATACGAATGAATTGTTGAGAAGATTGAAAATCTGCAGTCCGACTGGCAAAAACCCTAACGTATTCCTATCGATGGTGATGATGTAATTATTTTGTAAATAGAGCCGTTTCATGTTACTTGTTCCCGCAAACATGCTCATATCTACCACGCTTATATTATTCCGACTCAAGTCGATTTCTCGGAGAGCAGTTAAATTTCGAACATTCGGAACCTGTACGAGGTTATTATTTTGTAATTGTAGAATCTGTAATTTGGTTAGCCTGGACAAATTTGGAGCGACCCTGATGCTGTTATTATGCAGGTAGAGCTTTTCGAGAGCCTGAAGATTGCCGCTCTCCAGAAATGCCGCCGACGCCAGGTTATTGCCACTGAGATCAAGGTATCGCAGCCTCCCAAGAGGTTTAAAGTCTTCGGCCTGAACCCACCGGATCGAGTTATTGGCCATGTTGACGTATTGGAGGCTTGAGTTCTCTCCCCAGACTCCTTTTGAAATATTAACTAAGAGGTTACCCTGCGCTCGGAACGTGGTGAGGTTCGTCAGGCCCACCAATAATCCACGGGGCAATTTGCGAAATGCGTTAAAGCTGAGATCAATCTCCCGCAACACCTTAGTGGAGTCGAACGCACTGAAATAGATAGTCCTGAGTCCGTTTGAAGATATATCTATTTTCTCAAGATGTTCGTTATATCCAGGATATGTCCACTCATTTTTGTTGGCATTTTCCGCAAAGGCATTCCGTAAATCCAGAATTCTCAGTTTACTTGCTCCCGCTAACCAAATATTGGGGAGTCTGGAAAAGTTGTTATTAGACAAATATAGTTCCTCAAGATTTGATTCAGCTTGTAAAGGCTCTGATTCGTCGAATGAATGCAAACCATTTCCAATCAACGATAAATACTTAAGTTTCACTCTGGTGTATAATAACTTTAACGGTAGAGTTTTGATAACGTTGTTGTCTAAATATAACCTCGTCAAGTTAGGCATAGACCGAAAAACAGCCATGCTGAAAGTTTGAACTTGATTGTTACTCATGTCAAGCGTTCTCAACGAATTGACAGGTGGGTTGGCGACTGGTATTGCTGTCATGGCATTGAAACTGAAGTTCAAAAACGAGAGATTTTTGTTTGCTCTGAAGCAATCTCTATCGATAGAAACTACCCTGTTGTTCGTGGCCGTCAGAACGCGTAAGCTATCTCCCAAAGCCTCAAAAGCACTGCAGTTAACTTTCTGAAAATAATTCCAGTCGAGGTGTATCGTTTTGAACGTCAGAGGGTACACTGTCGGGAGGCTATTGTACAACATCGAACAGTTGACCAGCTTGATAGTGTTGTTGCAGCAACAGCGACGCGGGCATCTTGTAGCAGACGGTGTTGCGGCGGGTGTGGTGGATGTCTGAGTGGGTACTATGATCGGTGATGGACAGCAGACGACATACATTGGCGCCAAATGTACGAGTATGACGATATTAAGGAACATAAACGGCGTGGAGCACAATATATCCACTGATTTCGAAGCCATGATCTTTCTTGGTTCACGGTTAATAAAGTCAACAATCATTAGGAAATATTTCGATGTACTCAGGCGATAGTATACTTCCAGATCCACCGTTTCGACTGAGTGAATTCATTGGTCCTTTCAGACGTCTTTACGTTATTGTTTAGCGGGTCCCTGTGCACGTTACTCCAAGCTGCGCTAAAATTAATCTGTTAAAACATTAGAAGAGAAAAGAGATAGACATTGGTAAAGTATACTGAGTGCATTACAAGCTATTATTCGCCAATTAATACAACGAAAATCAGCTCGAACAATGACGAGGTTCGTGGAAATATTGTAAGGGACACAGACAAGTACAACGGACCACAATAACTAATAACAACAACAACAACTTCTATACTACTACTACTACTACTACTACTACTACTACTACTACTACTAATTCTACTACTACTACCACCACTACTACAACTACTACTACTACTGCTATTATATTACTACTACTGCTACTAGACTACTACTATTAATACTACCACTACTACTGCTACTACTTCCACCACTACTATTACTACTACCATTACTATTACTATTACTACTACTACTACTACTACTACTACTACTGCTGCTGCTATTATATTACTACTGCTGCTACTAGACTACTACTATTACTACTACTTCTATTATTAATACTACCAATATTACTATACTACTACTGCTACTTCCACCACTACTATTACTACTACTACTACTACTACTACTACTACTACTACTACTACTACTGCTGCTGCTGCTAGAAGTAGTAGTAGTAGTAGTAGTAGTAGTAATAGTAGTAGTAGTAATAATAGTAGCAGTAGTATTACAACTACAGTGCTGCTACTTCTACTACTACTTCTGCCATTGTTTTATGTTGTTATACATTAAATGAATAAGAACAGATTATAAGAGAAGGTGATATGATTAATAGATTTTACACCACACCACAACACACACACAACAGCACACACACACACATCACACACCCACACACCACACACACCACACACCAACAATAGACTTATATTTATATATATATATATATATATATATTGTTGTGGTTGTTGTTGTTGTTGTTGTTATATATTACATATTAATTGTTATATATTATAATATACTGTTTTATGTTTTATTTAAAAGCCTTTGTGATGTACTACAAATTCGGCGAATTTTATCCCATGACAGTGAAATGAGTAGAGGCGTACTTAAAACAAAGCACGATCTGTAAATTTGCTGCTAAAAGTGTGAGTGGACTTGTCCAATCGTTGGTTTCAACGAGTAAAAGACAATGTTACAGAATGGTCGAGGAGGGGGTCGATAAAACAATCAATGATAGCAATTTATTTTGCAAAAGTCGTGGTCGGACCATCTTAAAAAGATGATAAACATGCATGTGTGTGCTGTATGTGCGTTTTGTGTGCCTTGTTGAACCAATAACGTATTCATAAAAACTACCCACCTTTGCGAAAACACGGTTTAACAGTTGTATACGACGTGAAAAATTAATTATGATTATCATCGAACTTTAATGATTTTAAGTAAGATGCGAAGATGGCTCTCTACTGAAGACGTAACTGATGATAATGCAGTAGGAAAAACCTATGAGGTTATTCACAATATATAATAATTTTCGTCAATTCAAGTTAAACAAGTATTACAATTTTTAAGACATTCTATTCATGTATAACAATGCTGATCCATTCAATAGCTCAAGAGCTAAGTTGAAATGGGTGAAATATTGCATGGTCACGATTATCTCGTACTTCTGTATTTATTGATGACAAATTGACTTGGCATGAACGCATTGGTGTCGTATGTAATCGCATTGCGAAATGTGTGGGTGTCCTTTTCCGGTTAAAACATTTCCCAAAATATATTATAATTATGTCATATCATTCTATGAATTTGTCACACATCAATTATTGTAATATTACCTGGGCCAATGGGAACGACTATTTCATGACTAAGTTATTCATACTTCAGAAAAAGTAGTTCGTATAACTTCCAATGTACCATATAATGCCCACTCTTTGCCCCTTTCCACTCAGTTAAACTTGTTAAATTAATATGATGTAAATTATTATAATATTGCCAGTTTTATGTTCATGTGTTCAAAGGGTCTATTGCCGTCTTACATAACCTCAAAATTTTCCTTAAATTGCAGTATCCATAATTACATGACCCGTTCTGCATCCAATTTTCATTTACCCCAAATCAGAACAAATATTTCCATAAATTCAATCTTTTTTAAAGGTCCCGTAGTATGGAACAATATCCCTATCAATATCAAACCATGCCGTCTCTGAATAGTTTTAAAAAAACATCTTAAATCCCATTTAGTGAGTTTGTATAATTTTGATTAATTTGCTTTTCTCTGCATTTTATATGTTTTCTTTTTCTCTTCATTGTTTTGTGTGTATCCAATATTGCTTTTTGTATAGGGGTTGACTTTATAAGGCTTCACGCTCTTTCGTTAATCCCCATTACCATAAAATGTCTTGTGTTCAAAGTTTGTTCTTTTTTTTGGATTCAGTATGTTATGTCAATCATGTACCTCAACTTTGTTTTATGTCACATTTTTTTATCATGTATATACCATGTATTATGTTTTTATGGTGAATGAATAAATCTTGATCTTGAATCTTTCTTGAATAATCTGATCATAATTTGTATGAATCTTCTCACAGCCTTCCTGGACTCATCTTCACTCAGTGTTTTTCAACGTTCTCTCGTTAATTCTCCTGTAGTATACCATGGATCCTATACTAGTGAGTACACTGACGTGTCTTCGTATACTGTGGATATGCACGTCTCAAGTGTCTTTCTAACTCACTTTCCACCTCATTGCTTTCCCTGTCACCACACTTTAATACGCCACATTCGACGAAGTCATTACATAATATTATTTTCCGCTACTAAATATGATAACCCTCCGGGTGCGGACGCCTCTGGCTAATCAGATTCACGAATGATTTTGTTCACTTAAGTATGAATTTGTCATTTTCTTAATCTCATTGCCCACAACGAAGTCTCGTCCGTTTTATCCACGCTAGAGAATGTATTAGAATCATTCACGCTTGAGTGGGAATTAAAAGTCAGCGCGTTGCCGTTATTGAACGTGTCAGTGCCAGTGCGACGATCCGGCCTACGCATGGTGAAGTGTGATGTGACAGTGTAGGGGTTAAAGCAGCGTACGGGTCATACATTTTTCAGTATTTTGTAATTCTCTTAGGCACCGTAATGGCGCTTAAGGCAGAATAGAGGTGTTATAATGAAGTCCACGCTTCGCTTCACGACGAATAAATGGAAACGTTGAAACATTTTGTTTCTTTTGGCTTCCAGACAGAACTGCGATGTATCATACGCACTTCGTAAATTATGTTTGGAAGAAGACGATTTCTTACAGTTTACAATTTCGTTCTAATGTGTAACAGTTTTCATGCATCATATCGGCAATAACATTATGAAAGCAGCCAGGCAATAATTTGCCAAACGCATATGCAAAAGAGCATTTTGACAGTGAAGTGAGAAGAGAAACTTCATCACCACCTTCGAGTTTGCAAGTCCATAAATTCAAAGATAAAGAAGTATGATTTGATATTTGAAAATTATCTAAATTATAAATTGATAATTTCAAGTAGTAAACACACAGGGAAGTGAAGTTAAATTGATATATGTTGTTAATATGTTGCGTTAATGCAAGAAACGATAATCGTTGCGATTATTCATTTTAATCGTTATATTGAACATCCCATCCCAGTAAATTGTAAATTGTAGATTGAAATAAAAAACACAAGAAACAAACAAAGATGTCCGCATTATCATTCTAACTTGTATATAACAAGAATTTTAGATTCACTGACCCGGTGCACTGTGATATTTTGCGGTAGGTTTTCGGTCCAATGAGCTAACTCTCTTGCGGGTTGGAGAGGCGTCACTCAACATCGGGGTGTTTGGATGTTACATACCGATTTTGAGTTGCGGGGAAAGAAGACTCCCCCGCACCATGACAACTTCGTACTGTAGATCCGTGCTGAATCCGCAAAAGTTCAAGTCTTGGTTTGAAATATCACATTACATTTATACAGCCCGTAAAGAGTGTAAGCTACTTTGTCTCAAGCTTCGATTATTTTACCACTGAAGCAGGAATGTAAGAAAGTCGATCTACCGGATATCTCAAATACATTTCAAAAGGGTGTTGGTTGTGTATTATACACATCAAGCTCATTTGATTAGTATAAAACGCGATTCTACGACGAAACAACAATTATTGTGGCAAAATAACGGAAAATCTCTGTTAAAATCAAACATCATAATGTATTGTGTATAAAGCTTTGGTTGTATCGGATGCTTTCTGATTCATCATCGTTTTTCGCTTAAAATACAAATTTTTTTTTGCACATCGCAACAGCTTTTAAGTTAATTTTAAAATTGATCGATGCTGGAGAATATGTTAATTATGTAATACTGACCTTTTTGTACACTGACCGTGCTTTTTGATTAATTACAAGTATGGGGTAAAGTACATAAAATCTTGCAATCATATACAGCATTATAGAATCATACCTGAGAACAATAAAGTAGAATATCTCATATATTGCTCACGTAGCCCACATGTTCAAGATATTGGAATTTAATTTTTAGACTTTTATTAGTATGTGATATCACGATTTTAGCTAATAGAATAGAGTTTTCTTTCTTTCTATATTTCTTTATTTTCACATTTTTTGTCTCTATTTTATTTGTTTCATATTTCTGTTTAATCACACAAACACACAAACACACATACACACACATACACACACACATACACACACACACACACACACACACACGCGCGCGCGCGCGCGCACATGCAAGCTTACAATCACCACAGTTTAAACAAATATAAGCTACATAATCATCCATGCTCTATTTGTCTTTCATGAGGTCTAAAAATGAAGCCCTGAAAAATTGTATTCCACAATGATAATTTAGTGCTTTAAAAAGTGAACATCTACGAGTACTCAGGTTGACCGGACACCCGTTTATTCCCATAGACTACTGTGTGTGGATCTAAGCTAATTTTATACTCCACCACAGTAGTAATTCAAGGGTGATGTTTATTCATACATATCTTGTCAGTGGCAGCATAACTTTCCAGAGTTCTGTTTTCTAGGATCTTTATTTGTCCATTTAAAAAGTATACTATGTAGCTCAGATATCAAAGTTTTACAACTTTGTTTTTAATTGAAGCTCCACAATGTTATCTTATGTCTTGAAGTGCTATTTATCTTATATCTCTTTTCGAAATTTGACCCCACACATTATTATTTTTGGTTACAATCCTGAAATTAAGGTGGATTAATTGCTTTATGTATGTATGCACTTTTCAATTATATAACGTATATTATGTGTAATTGAGAGTTAATATGTATATATAAAGAAAAAAAAGAACATTGCAATGAGAATATTTAAGCTGGAGGTAGGAGAAAGAACTATACAGATCTGAGGCCTTTGCCATACATATGGTTTGTGTGTGTTCCAATGACATGTAAACAGAACTAACTCTCTGACTATCAAAATAGGTAATAAACATACTCATCAACACAGTAATACACACTTCAAACATCACTCGAAAAACCAGTCAACACGAGTTCCCCCAATATATTCGAATATACCCACTATGCAGGTATACGATCGCTTTCATCTATTCTAATTGAAAACAATAAAACCAAACTAAAAATCCATAAAAACAACGAAAAATATCTTTGAAAATAAAAATTTATTGCTTGAAATTGTCTTCAATAAAACACTGTATTCTCGATTCGTTGTTTATCGAGTTTCATCGTGCAAATGCGTGTATACATGTAGGCCTAGTTGGTAGCTATCTGTGTGTTGTATATTTTGTGTGTAATCCATTACGCGACGCCACCGGGCTCATCGGTAGATGGATTCGCTGATGCCTAGTCAGCCATATCCACTCCGATTATCACGCTTTATGCTTCTGTATACGATGGCTTTAATGATAATATAATGACGTTTTATTTGATCGTACAACACCATGACAGGTGAATGTACCGAACGCGACATATTGTTACATATAATGTCCACTATACCAGTACCTGTTACGGGTATAGTCGTATACATGCCATAAGATGACCTTAGAAAGAACCACATTGACGGAATTGCAGCACGAGCCTGAATATCAGTCTATCTATCTGTGTATGTATGTATGTATGTATGTATGTATGTATGTATGTATGTATGTATGTATGCATGTATGTATGTATGTATGTATGTATGTATGTATGTATCTATCTATCTATATATCTATCTATCTATCTCTCTATTTATCTAATTATATATATATATCTATATGTATATGGAATGCTGTTTGTTAACATTTCACCAAAACATAGAATGCATCAAATCAATCATGGTTACACCTTTTTAATGTGCAACACCTCGTGATGAAAAGACTGAGAAATCGAATGTACAAGGTATATATATATATATATATATATATATATATATATAT
>JZLH01S0139125.1:40995-43495 GCA_001188425.1 Eucidaris tribuloides
CAAATTTTCCTTTTTTCAATGTAAATTATATAGAAGGGTGTAACTTCTAAATGCTTGAAATGTGTTTGTGATGATCACTGAACCATTTCATGATTGCACGCTATTCATTGGTTTCTTTTTCAAAATTTACATACACCTACAGTGGTACAACAGCGATTTTGCTTTATTTGGTGCAGAAAATTCATCATATCTCAGGTTAGACAAAACCACAAGAAATGAAATAAATTTTATTGAAATATGTGGTCTTTTAGCTTTGTCAAAATACCAAACATAACAAGGTTGTATATAACAAAATTCTAATTTTTCACTTGTACCATTTCTTTAATACACACTGCTGTTGCTATTGCTCGGGAAGCTTTCTTTACCGTGAGCACAAACGTGCTCCAAGGCTACCCAGCGTTCACGTTCCATCCGAAGAAGCGTTAGAGAGCGTTAAAAACGTGTCAGACCTTGATCAGAACGTGGAAAACGTAAGTGACCCCAACAGAAGGTAACGGGTCGGAAGGGAACGTACTGGCATCCGTGGTAGACCGCGGGCCGAACGTAGTGAGCCTTTCAGCCTCCGGGACTCGGCAGCTTATTTCTTCCCAAGTCCCGTCACGGATACCGCGATAGATCGTAAGAAAACTTAACAAGACGTAATAAAACTTGAATACGGAGTAAAACATGGCCAAAATCCCACGGTTAACTACGTTTCGGGCAAACGGGGCTGCCGTGGCCACCGGGAACATAGTGTAAACGAGCCTTAAGAGATTGCCCGGGGCTTGCCCGACATTACAGCAACAACTCGGCCTAATGCACGTTGGATTTCAAGTATTGAAGTGTATCCATTAAAAACAGGTTTATTGAATACCTCGTTTACTTTACTAGGCTCCCCATGACGAAATATCCATAATTTTGAATACATTAGTAAGGTGGTCTATTTTCACTGTTAAAACAACTACAGACAGATTTTTGACGCACGAACTTTGACCGCCATCTTTGGTCTATCGGGCCCTTCGGTCTATCCGGTCTTCGCTATATCGGGTTGTAACCTCCTCCAACAACACAGGAATGCAATAATGCATATCATGTTAATTCCGTATAAGATAATATAAAATTGAGTACACGTAGAATAACATAATTTCAATATCAGCTACTTTCAAACCTTCTGTGAACAGATGGTATTCTGAAAATGTCACTATAGTACAGGAGAGAGTAGTTGAAAACAACAGAACACGTTTTGGACAAATCTGCTACACAAATCCCCACTGCTGACAAAGTACTAACACAGAAATCAATATGTCATACAATGTTAATTGTTGATATTGGAAACTTCACCTGTTTAAACTGCAAATCCTACAAATATTTATTACATTTGAAGTGAATTAGTCCCACATTATGATGCAAATATAATATACTTTCAACTGGAAACCAATGAAATGTGGTATTTTGATGAAAGATTTTCCATCATCAACCAGTACTCTAGATCTTCCTTGAGAGCAGCTCTTTTCGTCTCTGTTGTTGATTTGTCCCTTGGCAAAGAGCCATTAAAACCCTCAGTGTTATGGTATTGCTATACCCCTATGCTTGTATTGTACCTCCCAAGCGTTGACAGTTACGTCGCCACTGTCCACCGGCAGATCATAAAATATTTATCTTAAACTGTATCATATATCTGTCAGTGGATTTGAGTGAAAACTTGTTTTGTTCTAGAACTATATGGGACACTTTTCTATAATGTATAATAACGTCCCACGTGAGTTAGTGTAAATTTAATCACTTGAACGTTGTGTTATAACACGATCAATAATAATAATAATAAACTTATATTTGGCTATACTATTAACATTCAGTTGGTTATGTACAAAGTGTGTATTCTTAGTTTACACGCTGTAAAGAGAGTACTTAAAAGAATAAATTTCAATAAGTTGAATTGTTTACATTAAAATTCTGGAAATTTGACCCGCAAAGGTAACTTCATTAAAATAGTCTATTATCTGAGCTTGTTGTGCTCTATCAAACAAGGTCGCAGAACAGCCATTTATTAATGCCATGCAATTTAAATTTCACAGTGATGAGTAGAACGATGTAGACATTTTATTAAAAGCATGAAAGCCAACTGGAATTTCACAATTCAATATTTCAGCGCAGTTTTGTCAGGAAATCTATCGAGCTTTAACATACTGTATTTATCCTGACTTCTTTTGGGCACCAGAAGTAAACATTTCCTTTCCCCGACGTAAAGACATTTAACACTGTGGAGGTTCAATACAAACTAATTGTCAAAGTTTGGAATCTGATGTTAGTGTTTAAATAGACAAATAAACACAACAGAATAATACTTAAACAGTTACGCTGTAACTAATAAAAACATATACCGATAGATATCTGTATATCATGCCATGGGGACAAACGTTCTGTCTCTTTGGGAAAAACTGGAATGGTCTGTCATTGAATTTCACTTTTTACATGCACTAAATCCAATTTTCTCTTGCTTGTTGTTTAAAGGCCAGTGATA
>JZLH01S0139125.1:48495-50995 GCA_001188425.1 Eucidaris tribuloides
TACTAAAGATATCAATACGTAATTGCTTTTCATCTTATAATTTTCTTAAAATTCTAATGATAAAATTAACAAGGTAAATATAATGTGAATTATTCTAAACGAATACAAATCATTGATAACAGAAAACAAAGCTTTAAGTTTACGTCAAAATAATTGAAAAATGGAAATACAGGACCCTTCAAGAAACACAGACACGTTTGTTAAATTGAACGATTCAAATAACGATTCGATATAATCCAAATACAGAAAATAAACGATAAACCAAGCAATTTGATGAAAAATTTATGACAAGATATGTATTACTATAATAAAGGTTAACAATCGATCTATTTCACTGAGAGTTAGTTTCCCCTGTCTGTTTGCATGTCTGCCAGTCCTTGCATACGTTCATGTAAGTCTCTTTGATTGATTCTTCTCTACTACTGCTGAATATCTTTGTATGCCCTCCATTCATGATCTCCTATATGATATCAAAAGTTCTTGTTTATTTAGAACACTTCACAAACACTTGAACACGTTCATAAACACGTTTAGGTGTTTAGGTGCTGAAAATCACAAATGCGTCAACAAACATTGTTTGAAGATCTAAACACTTAAGTGTTTATAAAAAAAAATGTTTGTTAACGCGTTTATGATTTTCAACACCTAAACACTTTAACGTGTTTATGACTTCATATTAAACGTATTCAAGTGTTTACGAAGTGTGTCATGAATAGACACGAACTTTTGATATCATATAGGAGATACACAGAATTTCTAACTGAACGTGTTTATGATTTCCAGATAACGTGTTCAAGTGTTTATAAAGTGTTACAGAAAAGTGGTTTATAAAAGTGTTTAGTATTTTTACATTGTAGTGACTTCTCATAACACGAATGTTAGTAGCCTGTAGATGTGTGGTTTTAATCGTGAGACATTGTAAAAATAATACAGTTTTTATTGCAATGGTATTTTAGATGTGTTTAATTGTATGGTTATTACACGTCTTGAAGGCCTTAATCGCAGAATTATACAGCATGCACACATCTCGTTCAATATTTCGTTTTAGTAAATTTGTTTTGACCGAAGAAAATTATGTTTCATTCCTTGAAATTTTGATGATTACTGGTGTGTGGTATCTATATACATGAAATGTTTATATTAATGATGAAAATATTGTCTCTATATTAGAATATTGACTCACGCATCACTTTCATGCTGCACAATCGCTTTCGCTTACGTCAATTACAAAGCACAGTCATTTGGAATTGATTACTACGGTAAATTCAGAACTTTAAAAAAAAATACAATTTAAAATGAAAATAAAACCAAATTACATCAATGAAATGTTATATTTAACAGTTTTAACCGAAGTGTGACTAAAAGGCAGCATTTGTAGTATGTAGCCCACTTATGTAGCCCACTTATGTAGCCCACATGTATGTTACATTTTCCTGTATAATTGAACAGACACTTTTTCTAAATGTACACACTAAGAAATAAAGGTTCAAAATTGAACCCCTAAAGGATGATGCAAAATCAGCACCCCAAGGGTTCAAAAATTGAACCCCTAGCCAAGGTTAAAAAATTGAACCCTTGGTTAGGATTCATTTTTCCACCCTGAATACTTTGAAATTGCACCACTTGGGGTGCAGAATTGAACCTCAGGGTGGAAAAATGAATCTAACCAAGGGTTCAATTTTTTTTAACCTAGCTAGGGGTTCAATTTTTGACCCTGGGGTGCTGATTTTGCATCAACCTTTAGGGTTCAATTTTGAACGCTTTATTTCTTAGTGTTAGAGAATTGTCCTAGACTATGTGGTATTTTAATTTTCCATGTATACGGTACCTTTAATATGGCCCGATACTCATTTGGCTGCTAACGGTTTGTAATTTTTACATAAAGTTATAAAAAAAATGACTATCAAAATTGTTTATGGCTCAGTCGTCAAACTCTAATAAAGACACTTAATACAATATTTTACAGTATTTATTTTCATGATTATGGAAGACAAATCAAAATCACTCTCGACCTTTTCAGCTTCAGCAACACAATGATAACTATTGCATAAGTAGCAGATTTTTCATCAATGTTATGATGATGTCAGGTTTTCATCACTGTTTTGCATTTTATCTGACAAGTGCGGATCGAGAAGCGGGGGGGGGGGGAGGGGGGATAAGGATAAAATCGATGACGTAACTGAAATTACCGAGTCTTCACACTTTTTCAATAGTCTATTTTTTCCAAATATCTAAACAGGATCTAACTTCAGTGCTTGGATTATTAATGTGTAGTTACTTCGTATTTTCTTAATTTGTGAATTTTCAAGGTGGGGTGGCAGCCCTTCAGACTCCACCCTACCTATTCATTCTGGCAGCGAATGATGTTCCATCCCTTACGACAAGATAATGAATCACCCATCTATTCGTCTTGCGTTGTTTTGGTATATTGAAACGAGAATTCATTCGGTACCTAAACTCTAATCTTATATCAAGACCAAAATCACCGCATTAAAGCGTC
>JZLH01S0139125.1:55995-59088 GCA_001188425.1 Eucidaris tribuloides
AATTCGGTTTCATATTATCAATAAAACCGTTTTGATGGTTTTGGAAAGACTTCCAGCAAACAAAAAATATCAATTTGTTCCTCTGAAGGGGTCTTAGAAAGAAGACCACACCCCTCGAAGACGAAAGTGACCTCCTATCTTCATAAGACAGTGACAAGGAGGATAAGGCTACTAATTAAAGATGATGACTTTCTCTTCGCATCATTATATCCTATGTACTGAGAAGTCTCATGACGGCAAATTTTAAGATGTTTACAATAATAAATGCCTTTAGAATTGAGAAAGAATAAGAAATTATAACTTAAAGAGGTCTTGTTGAAAATATGTGGCGTTTGCTCCTTGCTACTGTCTTATGAAGATAGAAGGTCACTTTCGTCTTCGAGGGGTGTGGTCTTCTTTCTGAGACCCCTTCGTAGGAACATATTCACATTTCTTGTTTGCTGGAAGTCTTCCCAAACCATTAAAACCTTTTTATTGGTAATATGAAACCGAATTATCATGCTAGTGTTAATTAACACCCCACCCCTATAGGGAGGCGAAAAAATGCAAAATTTTATGTTCCAGCCCCTCTGTCGTGGGCGCGCCTGCATTTGATAATTTCTCCGCCTTGGAGAAGAAAGGAGAAAGAATATTCATCAATGTATTGTTCAAATAATTTGTTATTTTCCAATCATAAACGTAATTAAGACATCATTTTATAAAGACCCCTTTAACGTAAGATGTATGTGTTATAGTGTATGTTGCAATACTTTTGAGTAGGGAGGGTAGCTCCATACTAATGTACTTTTTGGACATGCAAAATAGACGCCACACTACTGTCAGGAGGCGATACATTTCAGAATTTGAAGCAGTATGTGTACTTTGGGTACGTGATAACGTCAAGGTCAGGTGCAATTATAAATTCAGACCACACTATCAATTTACATTTATATTTCAGGTATATCCGACGACCAAATAATAGTCATCTATAGTTCATGTACAATTCATGTCTAATTTTTGGTCATGAGGAAAACCCCATCACCGATCCTGGTGCTGAATAATTTGTCTTCATGGTCGTCATAAAACAAATTACTGCAACCGACTATAACCGATTTGCGGTGGGGATAATGTATTCATCATCGTTATCAGTATCGAGTGTCCCTAGTCTCATTATTACGACTGTTATTAATGATACCTTTTCTAAAATTACCTCTACATCGTTATTGAACTTGTGTCAGAAGCAATTTTGGAAATAAAATGTTTTCTTTACATGAGAGTAAACTTCACCCAGTTGTCAAACGATGTAACAAGTATTACAACATTTCGGCTGCAATTGTTAGCTTTCATCAGGCAAAGTAAAGTCTGATGATGTAGCTTTGCCTGATGAAGGTCAACAGTTGCAGCCGAAAACGTAATATCTCGAAGTTTTCTACATCATATAACAACTGGATCAAGTTTACGCAATTTATTTGTTTATCACACACTAAGAAATAAGAGTGCAATTGGCGGGGCACAAATGTCCCAATACCAACACCTTAGCAATTACTGCATCTTTCACAAGGGTGTAGCTATGGGGGGCCTGGGGGGATTTGGAGACAAAACATTGTGTCACCCCCCCTCCCTCCCCCTCTGAGGGAGGCTTTCGGCGACTGGGGTGATCGGGAAAATTTTTGGGCCTGGGATTTGGAGAAATTTTTTTTTCGTCACCTGAAAACGGACAGAAAAACATAATACTTATGAAATATGTCTTATTTTTGTTGTAAACTTGTTTAAAAGATTGATTGTTTCTGTCTGTTTCACTGCTTGACAGCCACTATCCCCGCGTCAGTATCAAAATCATCACGAAAAATCGCACAAATTCGTAAATTGATTATTCGAAATCCAATCAGCGGTGTTTTCATTCTAAGTATCTTCCTTTTTTTTTTTTTTTTAGAAATCAGCCCTAAATTGCGCTCTTAAACAAATCAAAATGCAAACATTCCTCGCCATGCATGGAGAGGGACATTCCCTCCCATATATCCTGCTCCCACATCGCTTGCTCCGTTCGCTCGGGAATACCCTGCTGGTAAGAACACAGTGTCCCACAGTGTGAAACACAATGTGAAACACAGTGTGAAATCTCTTCACAGTGTTAAATTCGAGCGTTTTAACATTGTGAATCATCAATTCACAGTGTGGAACAGAACATCACTATGTGAATACTCTGTGAAAAATCTTACCACAGTGAGAAATCATCGTCACACTGTTAAATTCGGGTGTTTTCACATAACCAACTATTTAAACAAAACGTGAACAGACTGTGGGACACTGCGTTCTTTCCAGCACGGATGGTTGCTCCACTCATTTTGTCCCTTCTTGTCAAATCCCCTAAACGCAACTGCGCTTTTTCCATCATTCAGCTATCTCAGAGTGAGCGCTGGAAACTCTTGCAAATTTTCGCCCAAATTGTGTTATCTGAAAACTCATTTGTTTGATTCATATCTATTACGTAATTTTATTATTACCTTTGCTTTACGATGCCATTGAATTTTCTATCGATGTGCAGCCATAGTTGGTAGAAATTAACATGAAATCAACGGACCAGCTTCAAACTCATATGATACTACCGCTTAATCAACACTAAAAAAAAACAACAACAACAACAACAAAAAAACCCCTGCGCATCAAGTTCAAAATAATGACCTTGCAAACATCCGTATACTGCCCATATTTTATTAATGGTTCCGGAGTGGTGGTGTTTATTGAACAGCGCATTTGGGGATCTTGTCAGAAGTGGCATTATGTCAGTCAGTTGTACTCTCAGGACTTGACCAATCAAACACGTGACCGACCAAGCGTTTAGTATAACGTGATGAAATGAGACTATAAATGCACGCTTGAGACAGGGTGATGCCGAACCGTGTCATCATGGACCTTGACAGTTGAGTCGACAATGTTACTTTGTCACCTCGATGATGTTTCATCACAAGAACATAAGTAAACAAAAACAAAACGAACAAAACCACACACGCGCACACGCACACACACACTCACATACGCACACGCACACACACACACACACACACACACACACACACACACACACACACACACACACACACACACACACACACA
>JZLH01S0139125.1:70348-82782 GCA_001188425.1 Eucidaris tribuloides
AAGGATACGCCCCATATTTTAGACAAGACATCTTCAAGTTATAATTTCTTATTCTTTTTTAATTCTAAAGGCCGTTTACTATTGAAAACATCCTAAAATTTACCGTCATGCGACTTTTCATTACATTGGATACAAAAATGTGGAGAGAAGACCATCATCTTGAATTGGTAGCCTTATTCTCCTATATCACTGTCTTATGAAGATAAGTGGTGTTTTCTTCTTCGCGGCGTGGTGTCTTCTTCCTGAGACAGCATCAAAGGAACATATTGGCTTTTTTGTTAGTAGGAAGTCTTTCCAAACCATCAAAACCGTTTGACGGCAAATATGAAATCGAATTACGATGCTAGTGTGAATTAACACCCCACCCCTATAGGGAGGCTAAGAAATGTTAAATTTTTATGTTTTAGTCCCACTGTCGTGTGTGCGCCTGCATTTGATAATTTCTCCGCCTTGGAGAAGAAAGGAGAAATTACATTCACTGATTTCTTTTCAAATAATTTGTTAAACTTCATTAGGACGCCATTATAGAAAGACCCCTTCTACTCAAAATGCATGCGTTATAGTGTATGCTGCAATACTTTTGAGTAGGGAGGGTATGTAATAACAAGACGGTTGTGCTGGCAAGTGTCATGCACTGAACGGAATGCAAGGTCATCGTGTACAAACCTATTGCACTATGGCACTGTCCATGGAGATAAAAAGAGACCTTCTGCAATCTACACTGTCTGAAACTAGAATACCCTCCCTACTGTTGAAGCGGTCTTTCTGTCATGATGTCCTAATGAAGTCTATTATTGGAAAATAACAAATTATTTGAAAAGAAAGTAATGAATGTAATTTCACCTTTCTTCTCCAAGGCGGAAAGATTATCAAATGCAGGTGCACCCACGACAGACGGGCTGGAACATAAAATTTAAAAATGTTCGCCTTCCTATAGGGGTGGGGTGTTCATTCACACTAGCATCGTAATTCGATGTCATATTTGCACACACATTTCATATTTTCATATTTCATATTTTTAATTTATATTTAATTTTTATTTTCATAATTTCATATTTTCACACACACAAACAAACAAGACTACAGATTTCACTTGTGATATTTTGTATGTATATATTTTTTTATATCATGAAGTGGCAATGTGTATAGCACACACACAAACAAACACATACACACACACACACACATACACACAACACACACACCACAACACACACACACAACACACACCACACACACACACACCACACACACACACCACACAGACACACCCAACACACACACACATTCACTCACTCACTCACGGTACATACCAACACATACACACACTCTTAACACACACACACACAATTAACACACACACACACACACACACACACACACACACACACACACACACACACACACACACACAAACACACACACACACAACAAACTCACTCGCTCACTCTCCCCCTCTCCCCACATCACATACACTCAGAGAGAGGGAGAGAGAGAGAGACACACACACACACACACACACACACACACACACACACACACACACACAACACACACACACACTCACACACACACACACACAACACACACACACACACACACAAACAAACAAGATTACAGATTTCATTTGTGACATGTATATTTTTTTTATTGATGCCGCATTATAACGGCTCGCAAATGTTTGAATTTTATTTTTCTAACTTACTCTATTTCAGCTGTGCTTCATACTGGCTTCGTTGTGACGGGTTTTATTTATATTTCTATGTAAACATGTAGCCGTATGGTCAACTTCGTTCAATTCACCTTTAGGGTTGTCCTTTTTAATCAAGCTTAATTAAGCTTTGCGGACTTTCCCTTTTTTTCTAAAAATTAACGATTCTAAAGTTACTTGTATTTATATACAACACATGTTGTACCGGTATATTAAGAAACTAATTACCTATGATTATATTTTACTTGATGTTTATTTCCCATGTTGTACCGGTATATTAAGAAACTGATGTACCGGTATATTAAGAAACTGATTACCTATGATTATATTTTACTTGATGTTTATATTTTTAATCCGTTTGAATTTTGAAAATAAATTTGAATTTGAATTTGAAAATAGGAATTTGAATATTTGCCGTCAAACGGTTTTGATGCTTTGGAAAGACTTCCAACAAACAAAAAATGTTAATATGTTCCTTTGAAGCTGTCTCAGAAAGAAGACACCACGCCGCGAAGAAGAAAGTGCCTCCTATCTTCATAAGACAGTGGTAAGAAGGATACGCCCCATATTTTAGACAAGACCTCTTCAAATTTTAATTTCTTATTCTTTCTGAATTCTAAACGGGGTTTACTATTGTAAACATCCTAAAATTTACTGTCATGCGACTTTTCAGTACATTGGATGCAATAATGTGGAGAGAAGACCATCATCTTGAATTATAGCCTTATATTCCTATTTCACCGCATGAACATAGGAGGCGCTTTCTTCTTCGCGGCGTGGTGTCTTCTTTCTGAAACAGCATCAAAGGAACATATTGGCTTTATTTGTTTGTTGGAAGTCTTTCCAAACCATCGACGGCAAATATGACATCAAATTACGATGCTATAGTGTGAATTAACACCCCATCCCTATAGGAAGGCGAAAAAATGTTAAATTTTATGTTCCAGCCCCTCTGTCGTGGGTGCGCCTACATTTGATAATCTTTCCGCCTTGGCGAAGAAAGGGGAAATTATATTCATTGATTTCTTTTCAAATAATGTGTCATTTTCCAATAATAAACTTTATTAGGACATCATTACAGAAAGACCCATTTAACTCAAAATGCATGCGTTATAGTGTATGTTGCAATACTTTTGAGTAGGGAGGGTATTACTACTAGTAGAATTTTTGTCACTGGGGAAAAAAAATCAAATCGAAGTCAAACGTTTACTTTGATTCCAATAAATCCGCGTTCTAGCTCCTACACTTTGCTGAAGGTTCTTAAAAAGCATTTTCTTCTATATACCAGTGTATTTGCACAATGTTAAATTTTAGGCGTGTAAAAGACACACCCGGCCTTGAACATTATGGATCTTCAGTTTCTAAAATTAAACTTTGATATCTGAGCTAGAAAGTAGTGTAATAGACAGAGGTTTGGAAAGTTATGCTTCCACTAGAAAGGTATGCATGGATAAACATCACGTGTGAGAAACGAAGTAGCTTGACGCATTATATCCTAGGAATTAATTAATTTAATTCACAGATATTGTACAACATTTGATAGAACATAGCATACCCTACTTTATTGTAAAACTATTTACCTATAATAAACAGTCACAGTTACAAAGAATTATGACAAAATCTCTCCCGAGAGGAAAAACTATATGATCATTAAAACATAATTATAAAATCTGTATCATTTAATGAAGACAAAAAAGTTAAGTAGTATAATCCTGTCTGTACCATGTTTACATGTTATCAGGGAGTCAGTGAAATGATTGCACTTCAGAAACGGCTGTTATGTTTAGCTGTGAACAGATAGTGACAGATACAAATAATTATGCATGGGAAAATATGAAGTGCATAGTTTACCAAATCTGCATCAGTTTACGAACCCCCTCCCCAAAAAACAAAACAAAACCTTTATCAATACAAGTCTCACTGTACCATGATCAAATTTCATTTGAGGGGTCGACCGACCCCCCTCCCCATTCTAACGCCAGTTTGAAAATGTGTGTATAAAATGTGCAGCCAATATATTATTTATTCTTGTTATCACTTTAACACGTTCAGAGGCTAAACACCAGTGTTCAATTCATATAAACACTATAAGTATCAATAAACTAAAGGTATATTTCTAAACACGTTTTTGCTAGCACTTTCTAAACACTAATATTTAATTGCTCAACACACTTTTGCAGTGAATAAGAAATGATTCCCCAATAATTTGAAATAAAATGTGTAACTTTGTTCATGCTTCCTTGATTTTTTTCTTCAACTTTTCACTGATGTCTTTCCGTAATTTTCTGTTTCTATCTAAAATCTAAAGTAACTTGCTATCAGCTTTAGAATCCTCTATAACTTGATAAGTTATATGTACTTAAAAAAAACCCCACTATTTAACCACTCATTACTTTCTAATATTTAAGATACGCTACTATTGCTATTATGTATGCATAACTCTCGTTAATACGCACTTTCTTTTCCATTAATTACGGTCATTCTTGCTTGCTCTTTGATATATTCTGACAACAAGAGATGCAAAAACGCAATGAAAGGTAAGTAACATAACACATAAGACCAACAATTAGAGCTAAGAAAGCCATAACATCAATTAGATATAACTGCACAGGTGAAAGGTTATGAACAGGGGACCGTAGGTAGTCACCCCCGTGCTTGATCACGTGGTCTACCCAGAATGCAGCTCGATCTGCTGGTTTCATCGGCCGATCTTTGAATATTGCTGAAATACGTTTAGCCGTCGCGTTGTAGTGCTGATTTTGTAAAACTTCTGCGAGCTGTTCGTAGATGCGATCTGCGCTAAGTTCGTGTTTGTCCAGTCGTCTACCTATGCCCCTATCTTCTATTCTGGCGGCGACGTCGTACTGATCGCCAACAAACGGAATGACAACAGTAGGCACACCGTGATACAGGAGTTCCTGGAAACCATTGTTGCCTCCGTGATACATGAAGACTCGTGTTTTGGGATGACCCAAGAGATCGTTCATCGGTAACCATGGTAACACTTTGATGTTTGCGGGAAGTTCGAAATCGGGCGTTTCTTTTAAGTGGACCAGAACCTTTTGCGAAATCCGACTAAATGCGTCCATAAACATCTTAACCATGTCGGGTCTGGTTGCAGTGATAACGGACTTACATACGGTACCGAGGGTAAAAACGACCGAACTCCATGCCCTCACCCGAACTCCTGCATGAAAGCCTTCCACCTCTTGTCGAGAGGCCCAGCGTGGTCGGTCGCTGTCAGCCCACCGACGGGAATCACGTGGCGTGTCAGTCATCGGGAACGGAGAACTCGGCCGGCAAAGTCGGCGTTACACAGATGAGAGGTCAATGTATTCATGCATGGAAAACTTCAAGTCGGAGTCTAACTGAAATTTATCCACCAACGTGTGAAAAGGTTTGTGTAGGTGCTGATGTTGACCCCACGTCGAAAGAAGAATATAGGTCAGTGTGTTTGATATCCTCTCGAGAAAAGACATCGTTGAACTGAATCCGGTGGTGACTGTTGGTTGGTACGAAGGATTGAACGGAGAACCTGCCAAATCAATCATAAATGAGGTTGGAGTAGAAGGCGTGACCATAATTAGTGGTATATTTGTGATGTTTGCATGCTTGTTGAGATATGATTTTAAATAGACTGCACAAGGCCATGCCATGTCCATGACTATTGCATCTATCCTTTCGAATCGCTTCATCAGTGCCTTGTCGCTCAGAACCGCGTCGCAGGCCTCTCTTTGGAGTTCCGACATGAAAGTGAACATTTGCATCGACGAAGTAAGTGATAATTTTTGCATCGCCAACTCGGAAACTTGACGGAACTTCGTTTTGATCATTTCTCGAGTAACAGGGTTCCCGAAGGTCTCGAAGTTGAAGTCGGAGTACTCGGGATCCTTTGCTCGATGTTCATACACGTCACTTATGAGGAATGTGACGTCATGACCCCTTTCTACCAGACTTTTCCCAATTGGAACAGTTGACAAGAAATGGCTTCCTTTGCCATACAGACCAGATAAAAGTATGTTGGCAGCCATTACGGGAAGCATCCACGATGACAGAGATACAACACTGATGCAAAATAGTGCAAATAGGTTATTGCAATACATGGCTGCAGATTTCGGTCAGTGCGTCAGATCACCGGTGCAAGACTGTGACCACACTGTTCTTCGCCTGCATACAATGACCGTCACAGAAAACTGCAATCGCTTATATACATTTCTTTTAAAATAAGTAGTGAACTTTTGACTTCCTTCCTTAGGAGCAATGTTTGCTCTTAGCACAAAAAGTACACATATTGAACAGTGTTTAAAAAATGAGATAATTTTGGGTCACAGCTATTGACATGCCTTATTTTTCTAACTTTTTGTACAAACTGAAATTAAACATTAGACATAAGTTAGTCTTATGTGGAATTTGGACTATATCTGTTTACAATATAAATACAATTATTTGCTGGTAGCACAAAAAGTACATGCGCTTACCCGATTCGCAAAGTGTATTAGCCCGGGGGTCAGTCTCGACACTATCTGCTACCCACCCGTGTCCAACAACCTCAGAAATGCACCCTAAACAGCGTAACCCACATAACCAAATTTTCAACCGTAAAAGGCGTAACACATGAGAAAGGCTACCCTAAGTGGCGTTACTCCCAGGAAAGTCACTAATTCCGATACCCTAAGAGGCGTGAACAGGGAATCCACTAATTTGATACCCTTAGCGGTGTCAACAGTGAAATCAACTAATTTGATACCCTACCCAAGTGTCTTTCTCATCTAAAACATTATTACGCATTGCACTACGTAACGAAGAGGTTCGCTTAATAAGTTATCAATTATTTTCCTAATTAAGAAACGTTCATTTGGAGATATAATTAGATCTACTCAAATTTTCGCCCCAAAATGGCATAATCTACATAACCAAATTAGGAACTCTAAAATGGCGTGACATGTGAGAAATGGCTACCCCAAGTGGCGAATGGTGCTGTAAAACCTACCTTTTTTTCCAAAAGACGTCAACGACGCCCGAGGGCTGGAAAAGGGACCCTTTTCGACGTTTTATTTTCTAGATGCGGGTGCACAGGCCGTGTGGAGAGTGACCCACCCCGTCCCGGGTGTTTCAGATGGAACCAAAGGGAGGGGTGTTATGGGGGTTCAAATATCCCCTTTTACCTTTATAGTTCTTATGGAAAACACACCCTTTTTTATCATGGGAACTTGTTCCCATCGGTCGTAATTTGGCCTTGAAATTGGTCACCCGTCGGACATGGCATTTCATTTTTTTGGCTGTTTTGCCGTGAACGGGCATGACTTGGCTTTTCGCTCCGCTGGTTAGGCACAAACGAGAATGATTTCGCCATGAACATTTTTCCCGTCGGATAGCCCCCCTCCCCCCCCCCGACACACACTTTTTGGCTCTTCGTTTCGCTGGTTGGCGGTGAACGGGCATGATTTGGCCGTGAAAGGAAAGGGAGGATCGCTTCCAAGCAACAGAAATGTGGTTACTCAGACGTATGATGAGGATCCCATGGACAAATCACGCTTCAAACACAGCCGTTTTGGAGAGGGCATGCAGGCAGAAAACGTATTTTATTAAAGGCAGTTAGGAAACAGCAGCTGGACTGTTTAGGCCGCTGTATGAGGAAAGGCTATTTGAAGTGTTTGTTTCTCACTGGGGAGATAGCAAGAAAGAGGGATCGAGGACGTCAAAGAACAACGTTTTTTGCAGAACATCGCAGCATGGACTGGAATGGAGAAGATTGATCTTCTCAGACTGGAAATGGACAGGAAAACCTAGCATTTCATGGTCGCCAACGTAGATATGGCACTTGAGGAGGAGGAGGAGGAGGAGAATGTAAAAACATGAAATATTAGCATGTTATAGGTCATGTGTAAATGCAATATTGTAATTTAACTGAAATAAGTACAGGTCTGACTACACTTAAATTTTAACTTGGAGAATATTGTTCGGCAGTAACACGAGGCACAATAACCAGCAATTTTTCCCAACGAAACGAAATCAGCTGGACCTCCCAACCACCAATCAACCTGTTAACCCCCACCCCTGGTTGATTTTGTCTGGATCCGCCCCTGTGTGATTACTTAACGTATTTGTTAAGATATTATGATGTGTCGATCCTGGGAAACTGGAAGGCAGGGGGTTGCCTCAATGAAAATATGGGGGGGGGGGGAGGGAGTGGCAAACATCATTTTGACCCCCTCCAGAATTTGACAATTTAAAAAATTAAGAAACCCTAATGTAAGATTATGTAAAAAAAAACCCATTTAACTTTACAGTAAAATACCACTAAGCATATACTTACAATTTTGCGCGTTATATATTTTTTTTATTTATCACTTTTAGTTGGGTTCGATTTTTTGATGTAGGATGTAAATCAAATATACCATGCACTTTGTTTTAGCCACCAGTTGAAATTATGGATTCTCTTCGGTGATGGGTATAGAATTATTACATATATCTTCGGGGCCGCGCACTCAGAAAGTGGTGTTATGCCAGTCGTCTCAGAATCCGTTAACTTCAACTGGAGCCGCGCAGTGCATGGTATTGTAAGTGCTTCTCTATTCGTTATTAAGTCAGAGGAACCAGGGAGGTGGCAACGATAAATACCAAAAACATATACTTTTGGAGTTAGAAAAACACACTATTGAATACCGCCTACAAAAATTGAAATGCTGGACTCAAGGTTGTGTTTTGATAACTTGTCTGTATCAGAATCAAGCTGAAACGTGACCATAAGTAAAAGTCGTATAGTCTTGTTTGTACAAGCTCCTTTATCCACTCGTTCTCATAAGAAAATTGATTTCTCACAAAATTTATCATATTAAAGTCATTAATTATTGGCACAGGATATGGACACACGATCCTCCCAAAGATTCTTATATGTTTGTATTTTATCATAAAATACAATCACACACACACACACACACCACACCACACACCACACACACACCACACACACACCACACAGCACACGCACACACGCACCCCGGACACCACACACCACACACACACAACACACACACACACCACACACACAACACACCACACCACACACACACACACACACACATCACACCACACACCACAACACACACGACAACACACAACCACACACACACACACACACCTCTCTCTCTCTCAAACATGCATTCTGTACACCACAAGAGCGGATACAAACCCTATTCCTTGTCGAATACGTCACTTGCCTGTATACAATCAATAATACAAAAAAGAATTACCTGGCCAAATGGGTAAGTAACAATGTTAAGTGAAGAAAACATATCCAAAAATGTTGCCAAAAGTGACAAAAAATTATGTGTGAAATACTGTAAATTTGTCTTCGACACATTGAAGAAACAGAAATAAAAACTAAATGTTTTGTATAAAATTTGGGAAAAATCGTTCTACCAAAAAACAGCTGTCACAAAATGCAGAGAGATTTTACAATCATTTACAATGACAAGGATACAGAAAATTACAACAGCACCAAATTTTCAAAGACGTCTTAACAGAACATTAAATTGCATTACAATCATTAAGAAAAAAATCAGCAGAAAGCATAGTCCCATGAAGGACCTGCAAATAAAAGGAGTGGAAACTAGCTATTCTTCTTTGTTCCATGCATGCTCGAAGCCGCCGAAAAGTCATGCGTTACACTGCAGACTGTTAACCAGGTAGTTAGACAAAAGAGCTCTTAAATATTCAAGTTCAAACTCCTAGATCAGAGATATAGTATCCAAGCAACTATTCGCTCTCCCTTAGAATGATTTCCAATTAATTGTCGACTCTCATGAGATGAACGAACAAACAAAAACTTACGTAATTTTATACCGTTTTCAACAGCAAAAATCAGGAAAACAATCAATGATTAAATGATAGGACGTTAAAACACGCAAAAATTATCAGAATATCCTATAATGTTATTATTTTTTGTCATGATCTAATTTTTCTTTCATCAACACTAGCAGACAAACTACAGGGAGATCGGAGTTCTAAATTTAAAAAAATTGTTCGATGCACGACTCCCAACAATATCGGTACTTACGATTAGCAAGCAGACCACGAAATTTGGCTTATAATTTGATAAATGCGAAACTAGTGCCTGCCGTCCGAATTTACCCGCCGTTGAAGGGCGGCTCGGCACATGGAACTCCAAAGCCAAGTGGAATATTAAGCATCCATTGTTATGCTTTGGCACTCGCACATGCTGATGATGATGATGATGATGATTGTACGATGGCTTATACCTCGGGTCCGAGGATTAAAGGGAATATACTTTTCAGGTGCATGATTTAAAATGACTAAACAGGCCAATCCTCGAGCGACAGACTCTAGCGCAATTTTGGCAGGGAAACCTAATTGGATCGGGGGGGGGGGGTGCGCAGCTGGAGCCTTTCTCTGTCTGCGCTTCTCCTCCAAAGTTTCTCTACGCTCTTAGCGCCACGCTCCAAGCTGCCCTCCAGCTATTCCTGTTCCTAGCAATATATGCACCCAGTCTTCCACGGGGATACCAGCAACACTTAACTGGCGCCTCAGTTGGTCCTTAAAGCGTTTCCTTGGGGCTCCTATATTGCGTTTGCCCGGGCGCAACTCTCCATAAAAAAACAGTCTTGGGTAAACGTCTGTCCTCCATACGTGTAAGATGACCTGCCCAGCGAAGTTGTCTTGAGAGTAGCATAGCTTCAATACTGGAGATATTAGCCCGCTCCACGACTTCATTATTTGTCTTGCGGTCTTGACATTTGATGTGCAATATGGAGCGGAGACAACACTGATGGAAGCGCTCCAGAAGTTTCACTTGCCTTCAGTACAGAACCCAGGCTTCTGAACCATACAGAAGAATAGTGACCACAACAGCTCTGTACACTGGGATCTTTGTGGATGGGAGTGGATGTGCACTCGCACTCGCACTCGCACTCGCACTCGCACTCGCACTCGCACATTACAGTCGCATAAATTACACAAGTTTTCACTCCTTCTATTTACAGATCCCTGGTCCCATCAACCATAATACTTTCAAACCGTTAAGACTTAAAACAACAAATTCGCTCTAAGGATCGAAATCAGAGAGAAAGAGTCAAATTAAAGGCGAATGAGATTTTCTTTAATAAATTTCACAGGCATGAGGCATATTTTACTCTTATATTGAGTGAATCATAACACGAGTCGTGTAATCACTGCACAGGCAGTGACAGGTAGTGAATTTTCCTGAAATTCACGTCACAAAGAATTAAATTTACTAGAATATCACTGTCATTCCACTCTTTCATTATGAATGTTATTAGAAACTGTTCTCAGAGCTTACATGCACATCACAAAGTCTATTTTTCTCAACACAATTATATTCAGTTATAAAGCAATGCAGCACTATTGCAATTAAAAATACACATAACTATTGTATAGATACATGTTAAAAATCACTCAAAGCAGCTTTATGCTTTACGAACTGGTCGTTATAAAGACTATATACAATGTGTCCCTGAAAAAAAAGAACCCTATAAACAAAGGCTTATTTTGAGAAAGCAATGGGACGTATGATTGGCAAAGAAAATATTCAAAATAAACTTCCACTTATGCTCTTTTAAACGATACATTAAGCAAAACTTATTCATTTAAAGGGGAATAAAACCCAGACATCTACTTGCAATCAGAGAATAGATAAAAGTAAGAGAAAGAAACTATTGAAACTTTGAGCAAATTTGACTGAACCGTTCAAAAGTTATGGATGTTCAAAGCTTACTTAATCCTTATTATGGAGGATTCTTAATTGGCAACTCTACCACTTTTTAGATGAAAATGTGGAGAACTCCCCATAGGTTTTGTACACAAATTTTCACAAATTTACGTTTTTCTGAAATTTGGTTGAGAAGGGAATCAAATTCTTTCAGGAAAACGTGTAGAATTATTATTGCTCTGACATACTTGTACAACAAGCAAGAGGCAATCAGATATTTCACCAAAAAATGAGAATAGGTGAAGATTTATATACAAAACCAATGGGAAGTTCTCCTCACTTTCATCTCAAAACGTGGTAGAGTTGCCGATTTAAGAATTCTCCATAATGACGAATAAATAAACTTCGAACATTCATAACTCTTGAACGGTTCAACCAAATTTGCTCAAACTTTCAATGTTTTATTTCTTTTATTATTTTATATTCTCTGAATGAAGGAAGATGTTTGGGTTTCATTCCCCTTTAAGCATCTCTGAGTAACATGACTTTGAAATTTTTAATGTAAAAAAACCATTTGCTACACTTTTTGCCTTTGACACTGAGCACACCATGTGTCCATTTCTTTCTTTTCCTGATGTGCTCAGTGTCAAAGGCAAGCAGTGTAGCAAATGGTTTTGACATTACTTTTTCAAAGTTATGGTACTCACAGATCCATGAACGAATAATCTTGCTTAATGTATCATTTTAAAGAGCATAATTCATTTTATGTTTTTTTTAATCATACATCTCATTGCTTCCACACAATAAACCATTGTTTCAAGGTTCTGTTTTTTTTTCTGGGACGCACTGTAGTCTTGCAAATTTACCCAGTCTTTTCCAATTCCACAAAGGAAATTGATGCTCTACTGTAACACCGGGAACAGAACTGAAAACGTACCACACTAATACGGAATCTTCAAGGTCATTTTTTTATGTCTGCAACTCTTAACCCTAAAAAGCCCAAGGGGGGGGGGGCACATTGTGCCCCCCTACCAA
>JZLH01S0139125.1:116116-127446 GCA_001188425.1 Eucidaris tribuloides
GCAACCACTACAATTACTGCTTCTACACTTGATCTTACTTAATTATGTTTACAATAGCAATGGGGAATTCACTCAAGTTGCCAATGTTTGAATACTGAATTTCTTCATCAGTTGCTTATGTTTGGAGATATTAACTTTTCTTCATACTCCGACAAAGCGTATTAGTATGTGGCAGCAAACTTGTAAAAATATTTTATTTTTTGTACTCCATTATTCCATTATAGTTTTTAATCCAAATTTGAATACATTTTTGGATTTACAGAGATGAAAAGGCCAGCCATTTGTATACTGCCCTCACTGAATCCAACCAGAAAGTTGTAGCCAATGAGACTGACATCACAGCCCTAACCATGATACAGACGGGGGTGGTTCCAGACGAGTTTGGAGGGATGGCAGCTGTTCAAATAGTTGTAGCAGGTAAGATTTAAGCTCTGTGTTGTTCTTGTATATTTCTGAAGTGTCTGTATTGTAGTCCTTTAATAGGGTTCATACAGGTCAAGGAATTTTGGAAAGTCAGGGAATTTGAAAATACTTTATCCAGAAGCAAAAAGTCGGGGAATTCAAATTTTCAGGGAAAATCATTTATTCATGATATTCCATTAATGACCCTTGATTGGGAGCTTGCTGGTATTGTGATAATGTATTTTTACACACTTTAAATATGTAAAAATGGTCATGAAATTTAGAGTTTTCTGCTCTGTAAAGTCATGGAAAAGTCAGGGAATTTTGAAAATGTGTTAGTGTACGAACCTTGTTTAATCATAGAGGATATGGAGTAGTTGTTTCTGTACCATTGAAAAAAAGTGTTTGATCGTGTGTGATCGCAAAATAATACATTGACTTACAAACAAGTTTTGTGCACATTATTGCTCAGGTACTAATACTTCTATAATAGGAGCTATATGGAATTACAAAGGAACTATAGTGATCAGAGAAGCTGGAAATTGTCAGTGGTACGGATAATAGATGTCCTTTTTTCATTTGTTTCTAAGAGTGAGAGGATGGTAATTTTGACAAAAAGTGTTAAACTTGTTGAAGTCTGCTATCTTATGTACTACTGATGAATCTCACATCCTTCAGGCTTATTTGACGCTATGTTTCATGTTTGGAGATGTTGTATCATCAGCAGAAAATGATAACCAGACGTCGGAAAATCGAATTATAAGATCACCAGAGCATAATATGCATCTGGTATCATCCACAGTAAAGAGTGATGCAAAGCTTATGAATTTGTAGCAATAGGTTTGCTTCTTTTCAGCCATATTTTGGTCTTCTACGTCACATATGGTGGGGGGGGGGGGCAGAATTATATTCAGGGTGGAGTTTTATGTGATGTTGTTAGACCAGCTATGTACGGGCTTGAGACAGTACCTATCACAAAAAGGCGTAAATAAGAGTTTGATGTGGCAGAGTTTAAGATGTTGCGTTGGGAGTGGTAAGAAGAGAGGAAATAAGGAATGAGTTGGTGAGAGGGACAGCAAATGTAGGAAGGTGTAAGGATGATGCGAGAGAGGGAAGACTGCAGTGATTTAGACTTGTCCAAAGGAGAATTGTGGGGTACATACGGAAAAAGGTGTTGGAAGTGGTGCCACCAAGACAAAGGAAGAGAAGTAGACCAAAAAGAGGTTTATGGGTGGGGTAATAAAAGATATGAGGATGATTGGTGTGACAGTGGAGATATCATAGAATAGATTGCAGTGGAAGGATTGTATTCGCTGTGGTGACCCCTAATTCATGGGAACTGGCAAAAGAGAAGAAGTTTGAAGTGATGTGCAGCATATATTAAGGCCTCCATTTCTCAGCGATACAGAAAACGGAAAAAAATCACGGAAATGGGAAGTATAATGCGGAAAATGGGATATCATGAAATGCTGAAGTAATAACCTTAAAATTGGTAATAAATTACAAAATAAACACATATTAAAATGTCTGAAATCATCCTTTAATTAAATTATACCACTACCAAGCATGAGAGTAACTTTATCACCCTAGCCAACCCCTCTACACGCCCTTCTGCCAGCTATCTTTTTCATTTCAGCTGCTCCATTTCACTGAGGCCGAGTTGTAAATTTGTAATCATACAAGTATTAGGTAATACATGGTGTTTATATATGTGATTTTGAGTAACATGAAAAATGGCGGAAAATGGAAAATTCAAAAAACAGAATTTTGATTTCGTAAAATGGAAAAATCGAGGCCTTAGCATATACATGTTGCATTCACAAAGTTCTGACTGTTGGGCTGCAGGCTTTTTCCGCTTGTGACAAAGTAAGAAAAGTACCAAATTGGTTGACGTTTGAAACATCACCTTTCCCATTTACCCTGCCTCACCAGGTGCCGCCGGTGGAGCATCCGATGCAGAGATGGAGGAACTCAGATCTCGTCTTGAGGAGCTGGAGGAGGAGAACGAGAGACTGACGGACAAGAACTCCATCCTGGAAGAGAAGAACCAGGAGCTGGAGGAATCCAAGGATGACATGGAGGAGAGAATGGAGGAGATGGAGATGAGGATCAAGGAGTTAGAGGCCAATGGACCTGGAGCCGATGCCACGACCGCTGCCCTGGCTAGGTTGGAGATGGATGATGATGATATGGAGGTAAAAACATTTTGACTCATTTTATTTTACTTTATGAAATAAAAGTTTTCTGAATATCACCATGTATATCAAGAAATTTATTTCTTGAAATCTGGTTCATTCTGAAAAGAACTTTTTTGTGGTTAATTTTAACCAAATTTCAAGAAAGAATTTCTCGATTTACATGGTAATACTCGGAAAACTGATATTTCATACCATAACTCATCATGCGCACCTACAAGCAACATTTTCTGTAGCTGTATAAAGCAAAGTGTTGTATCCGAGACCATACGTTCTGAGACCGAGGCTACCCCAAAACACAACCTGTCCATAAGGTTTGTAGAAGTGCCTTAAACACAGACCAAGACCGAGGCCACCAGAATTTGGTCTCGAAGCCGGCTTCAGATCAACTGATAAATCATGAAATAATTCTCTCTATTGGATAGAAAAATAAGCAGGCTGACGTTGAGTGCGTCATATTGATTTTGCTGGGCGACAGGGTGTACACTTGATTTCAACGTGATCATATCCCATATCTCGTGTGCATTTTAAAAGGCACTAGGATTAAAAAAACCCTCTCTTGTATTCATAATTTTGGAGTCATAGGTTGTCACCTTATTTTTCAAACTTGGGATAAAGTCAGACTTTCATTTAATTTTGTTGGAATGTAATCTTTACTAAAAGTGGAGCAGAGTTAGTTCAACCAAACAAAAAGAAAGAAAATAGTCAAAAACTGATAGTGTTATGAAGGAAATTAAAGAGAACAAACAACATCCTATCTCATCACAAATTAATATGAGGTGTGAAGTGTAAATGTGACAGTTGAGTATTGATTTCATCGTGTTATTACAGGGAATGAGTGGTCAGCTGACCGCCTTGCAGCAAAAGATGGATGGCCATGGAACGTCAGCTCCAGGAGGAGAAGGCATCCCACCAGAGAACCAAGGAGGAGCTGGAGGCTATGGAGGAAGAGCTGGAGAGGGTCCGGGTGGAGAAGGCTAGCGACGATGCTGGTAGTGATGCCAAGGTGACAGCTGCCACGGCAGTGCTGACCGCCGAATTGGCTCTACAGACGAAGGTAAAGAACCAGGAATAATAAATGGATGGTGTGATTACTGTTAAAGGGCAGTGACATAATTGAGACAAATAAAAAATGCCTTTAGAACCAAACTGGTTGAAAGATATACCAAATATACACCAGCTGAAGTGGATCTCCTGGCTGGCTGGATTTGTCTTCAGTTTGTTTACTTAAGGAGAATCAAGCGGGAACTTACCCTGCAGTTTTTTTCTCGAGGCCCCGGAAAATTAAATCCCATAAAAAGCTACACAAAAGATTTTTCTGTCACAAGGCATACTGATGGAAGTACTTTCAAAATGAGTCAACTTTTGACTATAAAATTTTTACAGTAGAATCCTTGCATAGTTTACTTGATTCTAGATCAGTTTTACTCCAAGTTGAAGACTACCTCCAATCATATCATTTACCTTTAACATTATAGATCAAAATTGATACTCTGATAATTAAGGAATTTGAAAGATTCATATTAGTTTGTTATTATATCAGTGATGTACATGTAGTTGAAACTTGAATTCCCAATACCAACCAAGACAAACAACACTAAAGAACTTGTGGTCAAAATCAAGGAGAAAGACATGTCCTCAATTCAATAAACTTAGATTGCTGATCACTTTTAAACGTATTGTTCTCGAAATTGGCGAAATGATGAAATATATAATCTGATTTTAAACCGTTGGAAACGGTTTGATTTTGATATAACATGCATTCGCCATAGACACCAGCCTGAGATAGTTTTACGTCTCCAGTGGGTTAAATTCAATAACAATTTGAAATGAGCAAACTGTGTAACAGTGGGAAATGGTGATTTTTTTTAAATTTGTGTGTGCGTTCAGTCTGTTAACTGGGTAATTTCTGAATCCTGTGACCCACATGTTGCAATGATGTATTTTTCCATGTAGAATCTGACTGAAGCCAAACAACAGATTGATGCCCTTGAACAAGAGAAATTGAAGAATCTCCCACCAGACACTGCCAAAGAAATGAACAATCTCAACATGAAACTGGTAAGAAATGAACTTTTCAAGTTTTTAACACTTAATGATTGTCTTTGTGCTTTGACATATCTGCTCCAGACATCTGTGATTATAAAATTATGATTTGTGTTTTTGTTTTTATTCCTTATTCTTTTTGTTTATCCTTTTTAGATTTCCAGCTTGGTTTCAGCGGTGATGAATTTTTGGCGAAAATTTTCGGAAAACGAATGATACACTTGAATAAAATAGAGTAATGGAATGCCATTCCCACCTTTTGTGCATCAAACAAGTGTGAATATTTGCAAACACTGTAAATTGAATTAGAATCCTGAATTTAGCACAGAATTTGCTTTAAAATATGGCAAATAGAGAGTTTAATATGGGCGATGCATTATAATTAGTTTATAGACAATTTTTACTTTGTCTTTATTCACTATCTTGAGGCATATGAGGAAGTGATAATTTTTGTGCGTGTTTAAAACCAGTACAAAATATTCACCATATACAGTGTATGTATGTACTGCTGCTGGTAGCTGATAAAAGTTCTCAAAGATGGAAAGTAGGCACAAGGATAAAGAATATAAATTGAAAATTGAATTTGCTACATATTCATGGTATTACTAAGTTGTGCAATATATTTAGAAAATATTGCAGAAATTTATGGATTTCTGATTTTTTCTTCATACTTCAGGAATTTAGTTCAAAATAAGGTTTTTTTGTAAACTTTAGAATCTTGTTATTCTTTGTGTTCGTTTTGGTTATCAAGGCATTTTAACAACATTGGGGGGCCTTGTCAGAGAGTACCCTAAAAATAGGCGCTGCGAGGGCGGCGGAATCCGCCCCCCCCCAGACGTTTCGCCCGCAATATGTTCTGCAACCTGCGGAAAAGCAATTGCGTGCGGTGTTCATGACTTTTTTCTATTAGAGCTCTCGCGCATCTTTTTAAGCAACCAAATTGCTACGTTCGGGTACGGGGTTCCGAAGTTACGTAACATATTTGTTACTTGCCACTGTTCACCCCAAACAAATCGCTTCAAAAACGTGATTTTGTGTACAATTTCAATTACAAATTCGTGATGTTTTTCAGCCAAAATTCTATAAAATGTATGAGTTTTTTTACTTTTACTGGTTGAAATTAAGTAATTTTGTGCTGTTTATGATCGTAAAAGTGTCCCTGACAAATTTCATCGAAAAAACAATAGAAAACAAAAGGTCGAAAAACAAAGAAATACATAAGAAATTCACAAAACAATGAAATACATAGGAAATTCATTTCGATTCTGGATTTTTTTCAAGTACATTTGGTAAGAACACTTAAAAGAGAGTCTAGACCAAAAAAATTAGCATTTTTGGAGCTTTAATTAATGATTTACAGCTTAATTATGTTTTTATGCATAAATTAGCATAATTAATTAATATGAAATTAATTCCGGGTAATTAACTATACAGTCTTGTACATTACATGATGGGCGACGCGCGTGCCGATTTTCGGCGCGATCGCGCGGTCGACGGCCGAGATTTCAGGGGGGGCGGAATCTGCCCCCCCCCCCCAGATATAGCATAGCCAAAAAAGCCCAGCCTGATTAGGGTTAACCCTGGAAACCAATTAGCTTTACTGTACTTTACTTATTCTAGAAGCATCTGTATAGCTGATTACAATATGACTAAAGTACTAAATACGCAATTAAACGCAGGAATAATGCCTGTAGAAATATGTGAAAATACCCTCGCAGGTTTACACTGGAACCCAGAATTCCACACTTAAAAATAACACAATTCCACAATATGGGAGGGTTACTCTCCCTAGAATACTTCCTGTGGCATCCCTGTTAGAATAAGGAATAATGTTCTTTTGCTTCATTTAATTTTCTTGATTTGGTATTTTCAGAAAGCACTAGAGAAGGAGAAAGAGTCAGCCCAGAAGGAAGCTATTGCCAAGACAGCAGAAACCAGCAAAATGGGAGTGGACCTGGCAAGCACCCAGAAGGCTCTAGCCAAGGAGAGAGAAACAAATAGAAGCAATCAGGTGAGCAGATTGGACTGTAGGGCATTGACCAAATAACCCTCCAGAAAAAAAGTTCCGTGGTCTCCAGATTGGTATTGAAAAATAACATTACAAACTGATTAAGATGAAGCTGCAGATGAGAAAAAGCCTTTGTTCTCCAATTTTTACGTGTGCATTAATGAGATAATCGACTAACTAGTGAAGCAAGTTCCTCAGTCCCATTCGTAGAAGAAGGAATCACTGTCAATAGCGATTTCACAGACACAAACATTACTTGCTAGATCTGTCTTTAGAGCTATGCAATTAATATTTATGAAGACCTGTGTCTCACATCGGAATGTCAGGCTGTTGAAGGTATTCTTTTGAGTGCATTTAACAACAGCCATTCACGCAGTCTTCTATTATTTATACCATAGTTGCGCCCAAATGCCTCACCAAAGTTTCTATTCAGTTTTTAAACATTCCAGCCACGTAATTTATTTTTGCACACGGTGAAAGTGCCCAGTAGTTTGTATAGTGCTAAATCGTACTTGGTCGTGACATTATAAATAACCTTCATAATTAATCAATTTTCTCGCAAACGTGCACATGATATTAGGAGAACAAACAAGATTTACGGGTTTAGTAATATTTAAATAATCATCATTAAGGATTTGTAAAATACCACTGATGGGACTACGGAAAATCACGATAAATGGCCTTGCCCTTCAGTCCAGATAACATTGGTTTTAAAGAAGGGAATCTCATTTACAACCCTCCCATAACACAGCAAAACATTCATACCTGTAGGCTATTTATAAAGGACTTGCCTGTGACATCTGAAGATCAGAAATTACCTAGATATTTTGAAAAATGCACACACACACAAATAATTTTGTAGTGTATGTTCTAGGCACACTGTTCCAAATCTCTACAGTAGGTCCATGGGTATATCAGGCTGATTACAATACTTATGTAATACCAGACAGTTGTGCTGGCATGTGTCATGCACTGAAAGGAATGCAAGGTCATCTATGATAATGGCACTGTCCATGGAGGTAAAAAGAGACCTACATGCACTGTTTAAACATAGACTAGTATTACTAGTAGAATTTTTGTCACCAGAGACAAAACAATCAAGTCGAATTATGAAATTTAAAAAAGTTACACTGTCTTTATATTTATCTAGATTAGCACTTGCTGTTGTTTATGTTTGTGAAAGTAATTTGCATTGATTGGTAAAAGTGTTGTAGTCCTGATTTTAAACTGTCAGGGAACTTAAAACCTCAGTGCTACCTCAGTCATTACCAGTGCTGTATCTGAGACCGAGGCCGCCCTAAAACCCAACCTTTCTATAGGATATGTACAGGTGACTCGGACCGAGACCTGGACCGAGGCCACCAGAAATCGGCCTGAAGGCCGGCCTCAGATACAACACTGATAATTATGCTGGATGCCAAATGTTGTTTTTCAGGAAACCTTGAAGAAGAAGATGGCAGAGAAGGACAAACACACCAAAGAGATGGTGGCCAACACGGAGAAGAAGTATACCGACCGGATGGCGGAGAACAAGAAACAGATCACCTCCCTGGAGAAGAAGATCAAGGAGCTCTCAGCTGGAGGAGCCGCGGCTGGGGCTGCAGCTGGCAGGGCTGCTGGGTCAAAGGTCAGTACGACAATATTACTATCGATATTTAAAGGGAAATGGCAAGATGAGAAAGCAGTCCTCAACTTAGTAGACAGCGCTTCTAGAATCAAGTATACTTTTTAAAGTTTCTGCTATCACTAATTTCAAACCCTGCTGTTTATTTGGATTTGGATTTATTTATTGAAAATGTCATGTGATGTGCATTGGGCAAATTCATATTACAAACAAACTTAACCATTTGAAAAACATGAAATATATAACTGTGGTTATGTTTAGGGAAATAATCTCTGTTAGGGAAATAATCTCTGTTAAATATAACATGAATATGTTACTAGTTATGTTGAGGGAGATTATCACTAGTTACTAAAACATGAATATATAACTGGTTATGTTTAGGAAATTATAACTGTGGTTATGTTAAGTGAGAGTATTCATGGTAAATATAACATGAATATAGCTGTTGGTATGTTTAGGGAGATTATGTGTGGTAAATAAACATTGTAACACAAATCTAAAAGTGTGGTTATGTTTAGGGAGATTTCCCCTTGTAAATATACCACAAAGTCATGAGCGAACACCTGAAAGGCGTGATCCAAGACCATAACCCAACAATATAACCCCAATATATGTGTGTATGTCCATTCAGGGTGATGCCAAAGCTGAGAAGAAGATCCAGCTGCTGACCGAACAGAATGCCAACCTAAAGAAGCAGGTGCAGGAGGAGCAAGCCAAGGCCAGACAACTGGAGAAAGACATCAAGGAGGTCAAGGCAGGAGGAGCGGCTGATGTAAGTCCTCTCATTCTCATGGACGATGGAGTCTTTTTCATATCATAACTGTCTTCAGCTGTTTCTATGAGATTTTAGAGAATGGTAGATTTCCAAACTAACTTTGCCATATTCAACATATTTGTTTTATTTTTGTTTTGTTTTTTCAAGTAAAGTTGCTTATTGTACACCCACAACACAGAAGCTGTACAATAGTATATGGTTTCCAAACACGGGGAGTAGTTGTCCAGGCCAGGGGGGAGGGGGGGGGGGTTGTCGAAGGGGGTAGGGGGTGGTCTTGTCCTAGAAGATAGTTGCCAGGGGGTATTTGGTGGAGGAGCTAGTCATCCTAGAGGGTGATTGCCCCAGGGGATAGGTTTTCTAGGTCATTGTCCCAGAGGGTGGTTATCGGGGGGGGGGGGGGGTTGGTTGGTCGAGGGGTAGGTGTCCCAGATCCACTATGTATTTTTGAGGTTTTTGTAGGCGATGTATGAAGTTCTAATTGATTGAGATATCTTGATGATTGAAGTGCTAAATGATTAATGAATATGACACCCCAAATTGCTGAGAACAATTTAAACAAGTACTCCTCAAAAACAGCAACAACACTAACAATGGCAGCAGTGGCAGCCACAGCAACAACTTCACCAACAGAACAACAATGATAGTATTTCTTTGAATATGGAATATTATTTTCAAATAAAGGAAAGGCAAGCATGAATCTTCTCTTGATGATGTCATAATGATGATGTTATTTCATGTGATGACAGCTTTGTTAGCATTTACATGATGAATATCTTTATAACATTCTTCTCTGTTTTTCCTCAGAAACAAGCATCCAAGAAGACTGAGAAACAAATCAAAGATTTAGAGAAGAAACTTGAAATGGAAACCAAGAAATATGAACGAGAACATAAAAAGGCAACTGAAGCTGATGCGGAACTGAAAAATACTATCAAGGTATGTTGTACATATAGTTACTGATTCAGGTTTTGATATTTTATCATATTGTATCGTGATCTACTGATCTTTTTTTCTTTTCTAATTGTTATATTTTTCTTCATACTCATTTCATTAATTTACGGTGTATACCAAGGTTAACATTACTCATTTCTCAGGGGTTGAAGACCGATTTCTGATTTTGTACAGTTTCATTATAGGTTTTTTAATGTTAGGGTTCCCTTTTCACTGTAATTCGTCTTTTATGTGTAGGATATACTGTGAAACAAGCACCGCAGAAAAATAAAAATATCATTGTCATTTAATATTTCCCTATTTTGCATGTAGGTTATGTTAGTGATTGTGAAATTTTGTGTTTATTTTTTAAGTTTTTTTTTTTTTTTTAGGGGGGGGGGGGTTCCGAACATAGACATTCTTATCTTACTAATTACCTCATAGTAACATAGATATCTGTATTGCAGGAATAAGTAACTGATGTCAATTGAAAATATGAAAATCAGATATTTGGTTCTATGAAATCCACCAGTTGCCATAACCAGTCAAGGATATAGAAACTGTCAGATATATCTTCATCCATCCACTAACTTGTATTTACTAATTATTTGCCATGATATCTGTAGGAAAGGGATTCATTTAAAGAAGAAGTTGCCAAGTTGACGGCCCAGATCACATCCCTGGGAGTGGCTGCCCAGGAGGCCCTGGAGTTAAAGGAGAAAGTCACCACAATGGCCAAAGAAAATAAAGAACTACAAAAGGAGGTGAAGACTCTCACCGAAAACTACAACAGCGAGAGGGTAGGTATCCTTTTTGTCAGTTCACTACTTTGGTTTGTCCACTGTCTAGTGCATGGTTTTGAAATAATTTGAGAAAAAAGTATATATTTAACAACCTATATATATATATAGGTTATAAAATAATTTTGATATACTCTGATTTGATTAATTAATCCCTTATGATCTAAGAGTATGTAGTTTGTTTTTGTTTTTTTCATTTTTGATCAGTCTGAAAACAGCCCATGCCATTGGTGATTTTTTGAGAAGAATTTTTTTCATGTCAAAATTTTATTTTTTTTAACACAAGATTCCCAGCCAAGTGGGAAATCAGAGACAACCTGGAAAATGATTTCTCCTTTTTCCAGTCAGGGAAAAGTTGAAGAATTTGAAAAAAAAAGTCTCTTAATTAAGTTGGTCTTACATTCTCACCTCGTATCCATAACATAGATACAAGGAGAGAAAAAATAGGCAAAACAAGAAATAGATTAGAATGCGGATCCTCAAATTTTTAACTTACATCAGGGAAAGAACACAGGAAAATCAGGGAATTTCTTTCCATGAAATGGTGGAA
>JZLH01S0139141.1:2025-12385 GCA_001188425.1 Eucidaris tribuloides
TTACAGTATAGCATCCAAAGCAAGCAATAAGGTGTTAAGGTTATCTGAATTATACCTCAGCAGAAAGATCAGAGATTTTTCATTAATTAATTTAAAAAACAAAACGAAAGACATTCAGAATCTGTTAATGGTGTGATATGACCTCTGGGCATACAGCTTTCAAATAAAATTAAAAAATCGCTAAAACTAAACTTGTGCTTTAGTGCTATTGAGACTGCATGAAACTCATTACAGTGTTTCTGTGTATCAATTTGCATACCAAAAAAAGAGGAAAAAATAGTTTCTGCCATTCACAGAAGAAGAGAAGCACCCAGTTGTTTTGACGTACGTGCAGGACTTTTTTCCCCTCCTAAACTCTGCTGTTGGTTTTGTTTCCTGGGCACTAAATTATTTACATGCCCACGCACATGTCAGTATTTCATTTGAAGAAAATGCAGGAATTTCCTTTCGACTTCCTTTGTGGGTTGTACATGACTGCATATCAAAACACGGTTGAACACAATCTGCTCTGCACTGTATAGGAAATGTGAATTGTTCTAAAGACATACCAGGTACATGTAATGTCATATATCACAATACGATAATTATGAGACATATTGTTTTATCAAACAATGAACTTACATGCATAGGCAAAAGCATGTGATTGATTACATGTACCTCTCCATCCCCTAGCACACAAACACACACACACACACACACACACACACACAGACACACAGACACACACACACAACAACACACACACACACACACACACACACACACACACACACACACACACACACACACACACACATACACAAACACAAACACACAAATACAACACTATCACTGGTCACACACACAAGTCCACACTAAAACAGTGACTGAAGGCAGACAAAAGTAGAAGTAAAACTAAGATAAAAAAAAAAACTAGAGCAATTCGGCTGCACGCAGCCGATGGGGTATGCCTCCGCACCCCCGTCCAATTCCAAACTTTGAATGTACGGGGCATCGTGACCTTTGACCGTTCAACTCTGAAATCTCATCTATGCCCCATACATACTTCACCCAAATTACATCAATATCCGATAAGCCGTTCTCAAGTTATCATGGTAAACACATTAAGTGTGGGGCCTTGTGACCTTTGACCTTTGACCTTTAAACCCTGAGATCTGATTGTTTCATTGATACCTTATAATACATACTTCACCCAAGTAACATCAAAATCAGAGCCCAAATCAGAAGTCTATCAGGCCTCGTGTCCTTTGACCTTTGAACTCCAAAATCTATTCAGTTCATTGGTGCTGTATAATACATACTTCACCCAAGTTACATCAAAATCCAACATGCCTTTCTGAAGACTATGGTGGTAACGAGCCGAAATCAGACATGTTTTAGGCCCTGTGACCTTTGACCTTTGACCTTTCAACCCCCAAATCTGATCAGTTCATTGTTGCTTCATACATACTTCACCCAAGTTACATCAAAATCCGACTGGCCATTTACAAGTTATCACGGTAACGAGCCCAAATCAGACATTTGACCTTTGACCTTTCAACCCCAAAATCTGATCAGTTCATTGTTGCATCATAATACATACTTCACCCAAGTTACATCAAAATCCAAGTGGCCATTCACAAGTTATCGCAGTAACAAGCCCAAGTCAGACATATTTTAGGCCCGATGACGTTTGACCTTCGACCTTTCAACCCCCAAATCTGATCAGTTCATTGTTGCTTCATAATACATACTTCACCCAAGTTACATCAAAATCCGACAGGCCGTTTACAAGTTATCGCGGTAACGAGCCCAAATCAGACATATTTCAGGCCCGGTGACCTTTGACCTTTGACCTTTCAGCTCCAAAATCTAATCAGTTCATTGTTGCCCCATAGTACATACTTGGTCCTAGTTACATCAAAATCCGATCAGCGGTTCTTAAGTTATCGCGGTAGCGAGAACCGGTAACGGACGGACGGAAGGACGGATGCACAGACGCACGGACGGACAACCCGAAAACATAATGCCTCCGGCAACTTCGTTGCGGAGGCATGATAAACAATTCCCTACAATTTTATTCCTAGTACATATACATGTGCTTGTATATGTATATGTAGATATCCCAATTAGGTTTTGTAAATTTAGATGTAAATAGCATGATTAGAGCTGAGGTAGTCCTCGATTTGATTATAGAATCACATAGACTATGCAAGGATTCTGGTCTGAAAATCCTGTGGTCAAACATTGACTCATCCATAGATCTATATCCATTGTGGCAGGTAAATTTGTTGTGTCGCTTCTTACAAGTATGGGATCTATTTTTTCTCCGGGCTCAAGAGAAATGAATTTCTAGTACATTAATGCTTGATTCTCCTTAAGTAAACATATTGAAGACAAATCCTTCCAGCTGCGAGATCCACTCCAGCTGGTGTATAGTTGTATTTGTCTTGAGTTTCAACTCATTTGGTTTTGAGGCATTGTCAAGTGTTCCCAATCATGTCATTAACCTTTAAAATGTCAAAATTTTGCATCATTCTACTAAGTGGATATTTGAAATCTTAGAGTAAATTGATGAGGCAAAGTATTGATGGTTTGGTGGTGTTGCCCACAGTTCCATATATACAGTACTGATCAATTAAATGTATTATTTGTCCTTAAAAACTGAAATTTATTACAGGCCGGAAACGCTCAAGGTTGACAGCATTCCCCCATTAACTATTCAAGAAAACCTTTCAATCCATGGTCCAATATGATCCCTTCCATTTCACATCAATAGTTCATGCCAGACATGGACGGCAAAAGCATGAAAAAATGATGAGATTAGTTATGGATATTCAACAGGTAAGCCTGCAAGGATAGGCTCCTGCCTACAATATGCCACATCAATGTGTAATGAACTGTGACAATGGCACGGTGAGTAGAGTGAATTATAAATGTCTCAAGCCAGTATCGAACGTAAAAACGCAATATCCACATCTTTTCCAGTTGAAAAAATCTGAGCTACAAGTTTCCCCATGCTACCAGTGTCTCTGATATGGTCTAGAAATGAAGCCCTGAAAAAAATTGCAGTTTAAAACGATCCTTAAGTGCTTGTAAAAAGTTGAAATCACTGAGAGACCATTCCATGTTTCCCCCATAGACTGCTAAGTTGCAGAATTTCCTATCGACCGAGAATAAATTAATGTGCCAATTTGTATCTGCACATATTGCACTAGTGACATCATAACTGTACAAACTTTTGTGTTCTAGGGTGTTTATTTGTCCATTCAAACACTGTCAGATATGTCAGATAGCAAAGTTCGACAATTTTTTAAACGGGTCTTCCACAGTGTTATATAGCGTCTTTAATGATGTATCAATTATTCACATTTTCTGCAGCACTACAGTGATGAATCGAAGCCAAGGATTCATGACAACCTGTATAAGATAAGAGAAAGTGGGAGGGGGAGGGGGGCATGATGCTCACATGAGGTCATGCAACCTCTCTGAGGTGCCCATAAGAAGTGTATCATCAATTGTACAGAATTTTGGCCATTGGAGCCCAATATCTGAGGTCAAGCAACCTCTCTGAGCCCTTGGGACCCAATATCTAGGCACCAATGACGCCACATATGAGAACCATTAAAAAAAACAAAAAACTTTGCATCCCCTTGACATAGATCATTCTGCCAAGTTAGATTCAAATCTGAGCATCCATTTTTAGAAAGAAGATGACAATGTGATTTTTCCCCTTGCCCCCCCCCCTTCCACCACCACCACCATGTATTATTCCCCTATGTGAACCAATATGACCACTGCACGTCAACTTTTATTATTCACATATCAGGGCATCCACATCTATGTAAAGGTACGTAAAGTTTGAAGCTTTGTAAGACTTGCCGCTGGGTTCCAAATACATGTATCATTTGGCCGTATACTCCTTGGCCCTTTTTCCAAAAAGTTACAACCATGTCAACTTGCCATTTCACTAGCAACTTCCATGGCAACCATGCTTCACAGCCAATCACAGCCTTGGATTTTTACAAAATTACAGTACTTAGAATGGCAAATTGACATGATGTCAACTTTTATGAAACAGGGCCCTGGACATAGGACAAGGTTCGAGGTTCTACCACCATTTGACTGCCAAATACCCCAAAATATGAAATTTATGTTTTCATAATGAAAAATATGTTTTCTGGACTGAAATTTTGTGCTGAATTCATTTCTGAAGTCAGAAATGCAAAATATGCTTTTGTTTTTTAGATATGTCATAATTGTTTTGTTTGGGTATGTTGCAGTGAAGCAAATGGGCATATGTAGTCTCCATTCTAGACCATGCAACTTTTTTTACCTCCATAGTACACTCACTCTCCGACTGTTTTACCCCAGACATACTTACTTAACTTTTAATCAAAACTCTTATATTTATTCTGAGCAGTGACCAAAGATAGTAGTTTCCTTATCAATATAGATACAGGTTTATGTACATGTAAATGTCTAGAAGCCAGACTAGGGCACATGTTGCCTTCAGACCAGTTTTATAGTAAACACATATTTTATGCATACCATTTTGTCTGACAAAGGTTGCTCTTAGCAACCTGACAGGTGGCTGGAGGCTAGCCAGACATAGCCACAACTAATGTATGCATATTGCATTTTTGGCATTCCAAATGTATTCATGTATGTATTGGTAGTTTGAGTAGATTGTACAGGGTGTGTTATTGATATTCGGGTCCAAAATCAGTAAATTAAAATTGTTAAAAAAATTATTTTGAAAAAAGTATGAGGGCTACTGTATCAGAAATCTAATCACTTATGGGGAAGTATATTGAGCATAATTGATTAAATTTTCAGGCCTGTGGCGTGATCGGTTTTCCTAAAATAATTTTTTTAACAAATGACCTGATTTTTTTCACACTTTGGGGTGGGGGTAGCATTTTTGTATTTTTCTCCAATTTTTCAATTCATAAGTGAAATAAAATTCTAATAAGCTCGAAGCCAATTAAATTCTGCATAAAACGAGGGGAAATTCAGCCTTCTAGCCTCTTCCTATCAGATGTTATAGTGGTTCAAAAAGGCGCATCACTCTGAAAAATGGGCTTTTTTGGGGTATCATTTGTCACGGCAAAGGGTAATTTCTTTGGGTTACCACATGTAAAGTATGTAGTAAATTACAGCAAAATACAGTCTCACTGGAAAAGAATATGCTAAGGAACTAAATGAAAAATAAACAAAAAAAAAGTGAAGATAAAATCCTAATTTTGTGAATACTACAAACCATTTCAAATGTTGCTGGTGAAAAAAATTTTGTCACCCCAAAAATGGCCTTTTTTTGGCCAAAAAAATGGACCATAAAATCTGAAATTTTCCTCAAAAAGTATGAAAGATACAAGGTTCTAGGTTTCAAAAACTGAAAATACATTTATTTTTACCCTACAAACGACCTTCAAAAAAATTTTAACATGTAATTTTCCCCCTTAAATATTTTTTTCACACTTTTGTCAGTCAAATGGTGGTAAGATCTTGAACCTTGTCATAGGAACAACAATATGTACTGTGTATGGGCCTTTGAGAGACCTGCCCTTGGGTCCAAAGTTTGGCCAAGTGTACCATTTAAGGAATAACAACTCAATGCATCCATAGCTGACAAATATGCAGTATGTGACAAAGAAGGGTACCCACATGACTCTTGAGCTAAAGGAGTGAGGACAGATGGACAGACAAGATGGACAGGACTTGTGAGCATGGAGCTAGTACATGTCACTCGTAAATCCAGTTGTTGTAGAAAATACGCATATACTTCTTTACCATAATGTTCTCACAGACATGCTAAATTTTATTTAATAAGGCGCAATGTTTAGTTTGTTGGCGATTTTTTTTATTTTTTTTTTCAATTGAAAGCTTTAATGGCCCCAAAAGTCATATCACATAACGCAATAACGAGATCCCTGATGTTTTTATTTTTTTAAATTATTAATGAAAAATCCTGGGGGGGGGGGGGACTCCCAAGATTTTAGCACATTTTAAAGTATACGCATACCTCATAAGCAAGCAATATAGGTGTTAAGGAGAGTATTTAATCTGAAATTTTATACTATCCAGCACAGAAAAGATGAAAAGAGATATTATTCATTAATTAATAAAAAAAAAAAGACGTAAAGACAAATACAGTAAAGTCACGCGTATATGGTGTCGATATGACCTCTGGGCATACAGCTTATCAAATAAAATTAAAAAAATCGCCTGAAACTAAACTTGTGCTTTAGTGCTATGAGACTGCAATGACTTCATTACAGTGTTTTCGTAGATCAATTTGTCATTCGCACAGAGGATGAGAAAATATGTTTCTGCCATTTTGGATAGTTAATTCACACGTAGAAAACACCGCAGTTTATTTGTGAACACTGAGCGTGCATGATTGAAGGACAATTTTTTCACTCCCTCCTAAGACGATGACTGGAGATGTGAGGGTGTTAGCTTGTTTGGTGTTTGTTTGTGACCTTGAGGAGCCACCCATAAATATATTTACAGTGGCCGATAACATGCACCATTAGTTATTTCATTTGAAGAAAAATGCAGGCAATTGTCCATTTGCGACTTCCTATTGTGGGATGTACAATGACTGCATATCCAAAACACGGTTGAACACAATCTGCTCTGGCAACTGTATAGGGAAATGTGAATTGGTTCTAAGACATACCAGTACATGTAATGTCATATATACAGCAATACGATAATTATGAGACATATTGTTTTATGCAAACAATGAACTTACAGCATAGCGCAAAAGCATGTGATTGATTAACATGTACCCATCTCCATCCCATAGCAGGCACAAACACACACACACACACAACACACACACACACACAGACACAGTTACAGACACACACAGACACACAACAAACACAAACACACACCCCACACACACAACACATACACAAACACACAAATACAAACACAATCACTGGTCACACACACAAGTCCACAGCTAAAATAGTGGACTGTAAGGCAGACAAAAGTTATAGTAAAAATAAATTTTTAAAAAAAATCATGAATAACAATCCGCGCTACAATTTTATTGCCAGTACATATACATGTGCTTGTATATGTAGATATCCCAATTAGGTTTTGTAAATTTAGTATGTAAATAGGCATGATTAGAGTCTGAGGGTTGTCGCTCGATTTATGATTAGCCAGTATACGATATCACTTAAGACTATGCAAGGATCTGCTCTGAAAATCCATGTGTCAAACATTGATCATTCTAAAAAGAACTACGGCATAGAAGTATGCGATTGTGGGCAGGTAAATTTGTAATGTGTCCGGCTTCTTAGCATGTAGTGGGATCTATTTTTCTCAGGGCTCAGAGAAATAATTTCCATACGTTAATGCTCTGATTCTCCTTAAGTAAACATATTAAAGACAAATCCTTCGCAGCTGGTGTAGTAGTTGGTATTTGTCCTTGAGTTCCAACTCCATTTCGGTTTTGAGGCATATGTTCAAGTGTTCCCAATCATGTCATTAACCTTTTAAAATTGTCAAAAATTATTGCATGCATTCTACTAAGTGGATATTGTGAAATCTTAGAGTAAATTTGATGAGGCAAAAGTATTGATGGTTTGTGTGTTGCCCCACAGTTCATATATACAGTACTGGATCAATTAAATGTATTAAATTTGTCGGCTTAAAAACTGAAATTTTATTGCAGGCCGGAAACCTCAAGTTGAACAGCATTCGCCGACCATTCCCAATTAATTCAAGAAAACCTTTCAATCCAATGGTCCAATATAACCCTTCCATTTCACATCAATAGTTCATAGGGCCAACATGGACGGCAAAAGCATGAAAAATGATGAGGATACGTTATGGATATTCCAACAGGTAAGCTCAAGGAGTAAGGCTCCTGCCTACAAATATCCACTCAATGTGTAATGAACTGTGAGCAATGGCACGGTGAGTAGAGTGAATTTAATAATGTCTGCAAGCCAAGTATCAACGGATAAAAAACGCAATATCGCACATCTTGTCAGTTGAAAAAAATCTGAGCTATACAAAGTTTCCCCATGCGCTACCAAGTGTCTCTGATATGGTCTAGAATGAAGCCCTCGAAAAAAAATTGCAAGCTTCTAAAAACGATGACCTTAAGTCAGCAGGCTCCACAACTAACTTTTTTTTTTTGAAAGTGGCGCCGGTGGCCGGGCCACTTAAATCCTTAAAATCCAATTTTTTTGGTGGCCCGAACATTGAAAATTTGGTGGCCCCCCAAAAAACAAAGAACATGAAAAAATTTGTACATTTACTCTTGGCATGATATTTTAGTAGAAAAATAGGCTCTCAGGCCCTAAAATTTGTGCAGAGCGGCGGGAATCTTGTTAGTTTCTTTCCGCAAAGGAATCCCTTGAGAATCCTAGATTCTCAGCAAATATTTCATGATTGGAATGATCTGGAGTCTACCTAGCAAGTTTTTGAGATTTGTTTTTTTCTTAGCATGTGTACATGTGTAATAATAAATAAAGAAACAAACACATGTAATGTCATAGTTTCATCATTAAAAAGTTTTGCTTGCCCGAAAAAATATCGTGTGTGTTATGTATGTTTATCGTAATCAACACTTGTAATCATTAAATTGTGTTCAATATCAAGTGTTGAATTGTATAACTCATATCAAATGTTAAGGGATTCAGCAGAGTAGGAATATGGAGGCTAATAAAAATTTCATGAGGTATCCCAAATGTATTCCTCATGTGCTGGCAGCACAATTTTATTTAATAAACCTAATGAAAAATGTTTGAAAATAAAAAGTGAAAGTAAACTAAAATAATGTAAGCATTTCAGTGTTTATTTCAATTCCCCCAAATTGGCATAATATTACATGGTTCGTTATTCAAAAAATGCATTTGAGATGATTATCGCTGACAAGAAACACTCCTTCTAAAACTTGAGAAACTTTAAATTAACAAAGTAATTCATAAATGGGAACACAAGAGAAACAGACTAGCTAAAGCAGACGCGCGCAGTCAAGCCCATGAACAGACACCGGTATCGTGGCCATTATCTTGGGCCGCCAGCCAAGGCTAGATTTCAGTGGCTAGGTAGGCCCTATTGAAAGGCCTTGTTTCCAGCTGCTCGCTGAAATTCGCCACTTTTGACCCACGACGCCCGGCCCAAAAATGCAGGTTAAAATTTCAGAAGGCATAATTTTCTTACACTCCTGTGACAAGTCGTGGTTGAATTTATCACTTTGCATGTGTAGAAATTACCACGAAATCGTAAGTTAGAGCTTGAAATACGATTTTTTAAACCGAACAAGCCATTTAAAACATGTGGGACTAAGCATTCACTGAAGAGCTAACTGGCGGCGAAATTTGCCGATATCTATGCAACTTGTAGAACTTTAAAAATAAACATTAATGCTCACCTTCCTATGCTACTCTGCAGTAATTCTTTAATTGAATTATTTCCAATAATGGCTTTAAAGTTCTTGCAAGAATTTGTTGGTGATCTTCATTTTCTTTTCTTAGATGCAAGCTTTCTCTCCTGAATTAGTTTGCCGAAGTGCACTGCGCACTGCCTCGATGAATAATTTGACTTCGCTTCCGCAGGCCCGCTTAAATTTGGCGTCTTGGAAATCACATTACTAGCAAGAAATTGCCAGATTTTAAACTAGCCTTATGCCTGCAAAAATGCCGCATGTTATTTCTTATTTACTGATTTTGAATATTTTTTGGGAGCAATTTGAGGGCTATATTAACTGCTGCAAATAAGAATATATTTAGCTGTAAGATTTCGGCGGGGCGAATTTTAAGATACATCATTTTGAAAAATCGGCGCGCTCTCCGATAAATTTTCCGAACGGAGGCGATATTTGTAAGTTGCGTTCTCCGTTTGTAATGAGCAGGGCGAGGCGCGCGATCTTTTGTTTGTGATTTTAGGAAAAATTGACACGCAAAGGTAATCCATTAACTTTTTATCACAAAAATCACATTGACACTTTGAAATTCTTTAGTTGCCGCGATCGGGCCACCAAAACCTACATATGGATGCATGTATTTGGTACCGCCCCTGGGTAGCGCAAAGTAGAAATCCGCCATTTTGTTGAATATTTATTTAATTTTGTAGCACTTGTAAGCACCTGGGTTACAAAATTATGTAAAAGTTATCTAAAAAAGGGTGAAAATAAACAACATTTAGCTTCATTTTTTAACCCCATTTTTCCGTAAGTTTTAATGCCTTTTTGTTGTGCACTTGCACAGGCCTCTGGCACATTAAACCACTGATTTCAAGCGATCATAATGAAGAAAATATATTTTTTAAACACAAGAGGCGCGGCTGCACATACGCGGACCCGGGCGGCGTGTCGTCCGGGTAACGACGGTACCCCGGGGTATGGCGT
>JZLH01S0139175.1:0-14752 GCA_001188425.1 Eucidaris tribuloides
GTCAAAGGTCACATGGGCTTATTTCACTAGATAGGTACTGCTATATCATGGTACATGCAACTTGAAGCATTTTAATTACATCAATTGGATGGGAGTGTGGACTGAGGGGCCATTACCATCGACTGCCGCAGTCATGATCTAGGTTATTATGAAAACATAAGTTATATTTTGGGGTATTTGGCAGTCAAATGGTGGTAGAAGCTTGAATCTTGTCTTATTTTCTATTTTATTACAGTGCACTCTCGTTATGAAAAACACTATAAAAAAAAATTCATTATAAAGAAGAAAAATCTCTAGTCCCATATCTTGGATTTCCTTTGTATTGTATTGTTTTTGCAACCCTGATATAAAGAAATTTTGTTATAAAGAACAAATTTCATGGATCCCAAGGACTTCTTTATAACGAGAGTGCACAATATTCTCTCTGAAGAGTGCTAGCCCCTCCCCCCCCCCTTTCCGCAAAAATAAAAAAGTTGAATATTCGGGGGAAAAATGTGCCTTCATAAAATAAAGAATTCCCATATGCCTATGAGTTAAAGTGAGTTTTTTCATACCATTTTCATGCAGCAGACTGTACATTATGAATACATGTATATGACATCATTTGGTAACTTTTTCATTGAGTTGTAGTGCTGAAAAAATTTTTTAATTCCAAGTCCAAAACTTTCCGCAGTGAGCCCAGTTGCCGAAAAAAAAAGTCGCTCAGTGGGGTTAGGGGAGTGGGTAAAGACAAAAAAAATTTCACCTCAATTTTCCCAAATCTATGGTCAACTAGAGAAGTTCGACTGCACGCAGTCAATGGGTATGCCTCCACAAATTGCACCCACCATGTAGCAGCTAACAACCTAATTATATCAACAGTTAGCTCTCCTAACTGAGGTTATAGGTTTGGCACAAAGTTCATTGACCTTTGACCCTTGACCCTGATCTTTGACCCTGTGACTCTACCAAAATATTTGTCTTTTGGTTTTGAACATAACCACCATAATTACAACAACAGTGAGCACTCCTTCCTGAACTTATAGGCAGAAAATGGCATTTTGGGACAAAGTTCATTGACCTTTGACCCTTCACCTTGATCCTTGACCCCTTTGACTCTACTTAAATATTTGTCTTTTGTTTCTTAACCCAACTACCAAATTATATCAACAGTGACCACTCCCAACTGGAGTTATACGCAGAAAACGGCATTTTAGGACAAAGTTCATTGACCTTTGACCCTTGACGGATTTGTCCCAAAATCTAATCAATTTATGCTTGCCTAGTGGTCCACCCTTGGTCCAACTATCATTAAAATCCCTCCAGCGGTACTTTACAAGATAGTACGGACGTACGAACTGACAACTCAAAAACATAAATGCCTCGGGTGACGGGTTCCTTTACGGGGCAGAGGCATTAAAAAAAAACTTCAAGCCAAAATAGTGCCTTACTGCTCACACTTGCACGGCTAAAAGGGAGGGGGGGGGGGGGTTCAGCATAAAAGGGGGTTGTTTTTCGTTTTAAAAAAAGGGTATTTGGGGGTGTTAACCCCGTTTTGTAAAAGGAAGGTGTCTGAACACCCAAAGTCTCCCCCCCCACGTGTATGTGTGTATACTAGGTCTCTATGTGACTCAAATTCTTTCCATTTGTGGTTGAGCAATGTGTAAATATTTCTAATTTACTTTTCTTTCAAAATTGCAGCCAAAGAAATTAAACAAACCGCAGATGCCTCACAAATACAACCTGAGAATCGTTGTATACATCAGTCGGCAAATACATCAGATAGCACCGACTTGGCTTCTGACATGGCTTCTGAGACGGGGTCTGAGACATCATCAGTAGCTAGCAGAAGGGTAGATGTCACACTGACAAACGGTGGTGAACCAGATGGACCAACTAATGTAAACGATGACCAATCCAGAGCTAAATCTCATATTGACGAGAGGAAGAAGGTTCAGTCAGGAGGTAGTGAGGAAATGGAGGGTGAGAATCAAGAAAATCATGAAGTGAAAAATAAAGGAAAGGGTAGAAACGATGGTACTAAAGAAAATATAGCTGTAAGCAGTAAGAAGACAGAACTTAAAAGGAGACCAGCAAAGCCAATGGAAAATACAGAAAGAGGAAATAAAAATGAAAGACAGACCCAAAGAAGCCATCATCAATCAAAAACTAGACAGCAGCCAAACATTGATAGATCAGAGATGAAAGTACCCCAATATGAGAAAGAGTCTAAAAACAAGGCAGATAAAGGAAACGTCCCCATAGGAATAATCATTCTGGCACTTGTTCTTATTATCATCATGGGTGTACTACTAACTGGGGACAACTCCAAAACTGATACTGGTACTGCCAAAACTGAGACTTGCCGTGTTATACCTGTGGATCAGCGACTGGGGAATTTGACAAATGAACTGGAGTCAGTTCAAGCCGATTATCCTACTTTGGATGATGATTTCTGGGATATGGTTGGTGGTTCATCTTGGACTCACGTACAAGGTAGCACGCAACCCAACAGTCCCGTGGTTTTGCTGCTGGCTGGACAGCCCGGTGAAAGTTCCAAACTCAACAAGGTGGCGAGTGATATTGCTCAAATGTATGCCAAAGTATTCTCATCGTGTCCTGAAGTCATCTGCATCGATGGAAAGCAACAAGAAATCAAAGAAATGAGCACTGCAAAGCTTGTCATGGACAATAACCTAAAATCAGGATTTGGTGATAAAAAACTGAAAGTGGCACTTATAACTCATTTCGACAAGGTTCCACCTTGCTCTGTCATGCTCTATCACAGTTATTGTGACAATGAGAATGCTCCCTATATAGATGCTGTGATTATTTTCACAGTCGAGCTGAGGGAGAGGATTCCAATCGATGCTGATGCTGCAAAAATCGAAAAAGCAGTGCAAAATCACTTGGCCAAGTCGTGGGCACTCTGCCCAGAAGAGCTGTCGGAGGATAAGATTATGGCAATGCATAGTCGAGTTGCAAATAGCATAGCATTTGTGAGATAATTGCCTGTTTTCATGTTGATAAAAATGCATGAGACAACCAATTTAATAGTCAGATATAATCTCAATGCCATGAATGCATTGCCTTTTGATATTTTCTGAAATTGTCATCAATCGACTGTCGAGTAAATTCCCTTTAATCAGATCTGTAATATACGTGTAGGAAATTTGAGTATCAAAGCTGGGTATTTAAAGTGCAAACTGCAAATGCAGCTGACTCATTACAATGGGGTCCAACATCCAAAGTCAGAACTGTTGAAATTATCAAATTTATTTGAATTGAAATCTTATACCTCAATCACGATATGGCACTAACATATTTCTAACCAGTCACCCAATGTACCTCCCCCCCCCCCAACCTGCAAATTATACATTTTTAGTCAGTTCTAAGTACCGTGTTCTCAGTAATCTTAAACTTCCTAATTGTTATAAAAGGTGAACCATTTCAGAAGTTACCGAGTTTATACAACATAAATTTAAAACAAAGTTAGCATGTAAATCAGTATACATATCATATAAATTGGCAATTTTATGGGATCTTAGGTGTGCAACCTTTGAAATCTTATCTATAGTGATATATTTTTTTTTGAGGGGGTGGGAGTGGGGGGATGATAGTATTTTTACATTTTAAAACGTTTGGAATTTTACACAATTTTAGAACTTGACATCAATTGGTCCTCTCCTGCCTGTAGCAGTACGGACATATATGTCTGATGAAGATGGGGTCAGTACTGACAGATATTCTAAAGTCAGTGCAGCATATTTCTGTGAAACTAATTATTGCCAAACATGTATCCATACATGTAATTGGAAAAAGGAATATATCATACATGTATTTTACCTGGTGGCTTTGGAAACCTGATGTGTCATATCATTGAATTTATGTAAATATAAAATAGAGGCAACAGGTCAATAGAGCTTTGTAAAATTTCTTGTCAGTGATGCTAAGGAGACTGTGTTACATAACAGCTGCTACATGTAGTACCGTAATAAAAAGTAAAAGTAAAAAAGTAAATAAAAGTACAATCGTGTTTTAACACTTTTGTTGCTGGGTTACCAGTGTTGTAGTCAAGTCTGGACTCCAGTCCAATTTAGTGGACTTATGCTGAGTCCCAATGCGAAATGAATGACAAGGTTTTATTAAATGCAGACTAAGGTCGTGATCACATTTAATACACATATGTGGGTTCGTACCTAGGTAGTGAAGTGGTGTCGATCCACATTGTGTTCGCGTTCACACTACCGCAATAATCCACATCGAAAGTGAGTTATGACGTACGTGGTGCGAATCCACTTACCCGGATGTTAGAATGACCCGGAAGTGAAGCGCCGTTACCACAGAAACAAATTGAAAGTCGGCATATCCAAGATGGACAACACTGTATTTGCCGCTGTGTCATATTTGCACACTGCATTTCGCCGTAGAAATCGCATTCGCCAATCTCGTGCGAAATTTAGATTGCGACAAATGTATGCAATATATGATTCTTTCATTGCCATCTATCAAAGGCAAATGCTACTCCGCATGATTGTTACAGCGGGACTGATTTTTGGGGCGACGATACCAGCCGAGAGGAGTGAATGGAACAAAGCCCGTCAGAGGGCGTTACGTCACTTCCGGTATATGTGGAGTCGATCCAGATCACTCACATATTGCGTTCACATTACAAAATTTAACTCACCTCTAGGTCGAAACTACCTCAATCAGGTAGTTTCGATCCACATCGTGGATGTGGAGTCGATGTAGGGTCGAAACCACTTGTTTTGTGTTCACATCAGTGGGAAGTGGTTTCGACTAGGTCGACTCATGTCCTAGCATCAAATGTGCCTACACTATAGTGTGATCACGACCGTAGACTCAGAACATGTGGACTTGACTACAACACTGTGGGCTACAATCTAGGCATGTTCACCAGAGACTGGATTGTGTTAGGGCAGGAAATAACATTTCATTTTCTGGGGCTACTTGCAAGCCAGAATTCAGTGATGGCAGCATGTTATACATTGAATCCTATGAGGATAATTGAGGGCTATTCAGTGATTTTAGGGGGCTATTTTGTTAATTTTGGGGGCTAAATCACCCGTCTCCCCAGGGTATTTCGTACACTGGTAGTTATATGTATAACCTTCTAAGAATGTATGATTTTCTCTGAAATTCAAGTGTTATCGAGACAAGACTATTCAACTCATTTAGTTGGCTCAATGTATCTTCATTTTACAAAACATAATAATTGATAATCATTTTAGTGACGTTTATGCTTGGAATTAAGAGATATGAAACTGATTGTCTTCTCGGCAAACCGGTGCACCATCAGTACTGTACCCTATTGAGATTACACGTGGGTGAGCTGGTGCGCCGTCAGCACACACAATGTTAAAGAGCTACAACACTACATGTATCTCTTTTCAGAGCTGTACATATCAAAATGGTGATTCTACCATTAATCATTCCTCTCAGTTCAAAACCTTTTCTTTTATAACTATTCTAGTTGTTAGATGGCTGTTTTGTCTTCTTTTGAAGCAAAAATGTCACTTATATGTACATGTATACGTGTAGTATAAAAACATGCAAAAATCCTAGCATAATCGTCGGTATAAATTTGATATGATAATTCTATATTTGCCAAAATCTTATGTTTCTATTCAGTATATTATAAACATGAAATAAACAACATGCAAGCATATTACTAGTTGATCGGTGTACTGATAAGTGTTCATGAAAATAAATGAAAATGTCAGAAGACTGCTTGAAGGTTAACAGATAATTGATCAGTTGAGGAAGATTTGGAAATAACTGAAATATTGCAGCACTAATTTATATGAAATTATAATTTTTGTTAAAATGAAGATTTTTCATGGCGTATTAGTTTTCGATTTCAGTGAACGTGCACCAGTGGATGAAGCCAAGATGTCTGCCCGAATTGTAAGGCCTACTGTGCAAGCATCGCGTTCTCAACTGCATGTCGCTGCGTTCTCTCTTCCAATCTAGAACGCCAAATCCACTGATTTGACGCTCGTCTCAGAAAGTGGACGTACGTTGAAGCATGCGCAGTGTCATTAAATGACGTAATCACATACCAGTTCACTATGCAGAACGTGCAATCGAAAAGTCCCTAGTGTTAGCATTGTATAGCATTGGCAAACATGTGCCTCATTTTTCTTGATCCAATGGATTAAATGGGACCAAGATTTTGTAATAAAATTTTTTTTGTTGATATCAGGGTTGCAAAAAACAAAACACAAACAAAATTTTAACTTTGGGACTGAAAAATTGAGATATGTACTATTATGTAGTGTGATTGATTTTGTGTAAGTGTTCTGTATCGAGAGTCAACTGTATATGCCATCATCCTCCCTTCAAAAAAATAAATAAAACTACTTCCAGATGTATAATATTTAAATAATTAATAATTATCTGTTTCAAAATCAGCCACGTAAGCAATATATGAATGATGCCAAACTTTTTCAGTGTACAAAGATGATTTCTGGTAATGTGTATATTTTTGTTAGGCCCAAAGGGCATACACATAGTTAAGAATTATGTAATTACATGTACATGTATTTACATGAGATTTTATGCCTATGCAATGAAGTTGCCGCAGGCATTATCTTTTCGGGTTGTGCTTGTGCATGCACATTCGTCCTGTCTGTCACCAGTTCCGTTTTGACGTTTCTATGAATTTAAGAACGGTTCATGGGATTTCAATGTTAACTTGGGTCAAGTAGAGTATAATACTATGAGGCACTGATGAACTGATTAAATTTTTTGAGTTGAAAGGTCAAAGGTCACAAGGCCTTATACATGTCTGATTGAGCTCATTACAACAAAAACTTAAGATCTAACAGCTTGTATTTTGATGTAACTTGGGTCAAGTATTTGAAAGGTCAAAGGTCACAAGGACTAATAATTGTCTGATCTGATATCATTACAATGGTAGATTTCTGATCAGATCGTGTATGTGCATACAATGGATGCATTTCAATTTAAATCAAATTGGGTAGGAGTGCCAACAGCGGAGGCATACCCATCGACTGTGCGCAGTAAAACTACTCTAGTTTTTGTCTCGCTGCTGTAGCGGAGGAGACACTAAGGTTCACTATTTCGGTGTCGCGTCGCGTCGTCAACAATTGTGTTGTACACCAAATAACTTTCTATAGCTTCGAGGTAGGATCACCAAATTCATACCAGAGGTCCATGTCTTGAAGCGCAGGTCAAGTTCGAATATGAGTCGAATTTGAATAAGGTCAAAGGTCAATGAACTTTCCATGACTGCACTGTGGCTATGTTGTACACACATAACTTTCTATTCCTTTCAGGTAGGATTGCCAAATTATGCAAGAGGTCCATCTCTTGAAGGTGCAGGTCAAGTTCGAATGTGAGTTTGAATTTGATTAAGGTCAAAGTCAAGGTCAATGAACTTTCCCATGACTGGCACTGTGCTTGTTGTACACACAATAATTTCTATAGCTTAGAGGTGGATCACCAAATCATACAGAGGTCCATCTCTTGAAGGCACAGGTCAAGTTCGAATATGGGTCAATTGAATAAGGTCAAAGGTCAATGAACTTTCCATGACTGGCACTGTGCTAGTTGTAAACAATAACTTTCTATACCTTCGAGGTGGGATTGCCAAATTCATACAAGAGGTCCATCTCTTGAAGGTGCAGGTCAAGTTCGAATGTGAGTTGAATTTGATTAAAGTCAAAGGTCAAAGGTCAATGAACTTTCCATGACTGGCACTGTGCTATGTTAGTCATATAGCATAGTTTTGATATGCAGTCTCTTCATGACTGCGATATGCAGGCGAGACAACGCTTGGCGTTTGCCTTGTTTCCCTACAGTTCAACTGTTACCAGGCTTATACAGTACATGTAGTGTACACATAGTCATGGTACAAGAGCAGCTAATAGGCCCTATATGTAATTTACTTACACAGCATTTATAGTTGAATAAACTGTGTACGTGATACGATAATGATCGATATTGGTGTCAGTATAACACTTCTCTCTCATTGTACATGTATCACAGTACAGGGAATAGTTTCCTTAATGATTTCAGTTTATGCAGCACAGCTGGACTTTTGATACAATAAGTAGTGAGAAATGAATGTAAGATTACAGACTAGTCATCGGAAGTTGTGTCTAATGTTGTGAACACTCAAATACTGTAGTGTATTTAAAATTGTACAATTAATTGCATTTTTAGGGTTATTCAACACTGACAAATACTGAATAACTGGATGATGTTAATTTTGCTTTTGCCATTTTTGCAAGATAGTCATAGGGTTATACAGAACTGCTGTTCGAATAAAAATGTTGCAAATTACAAAAAATATATACATGTAATTGCAATGGTAGTACAAAAGTAACAGCTTGCTTTTCCAGCTTCTGTCTGTATTTCCATACCTGCCAACTGTTCCTACAGAATAGGAATATTCCTAATTTGGGGAAAAGAAAAGAGCCACTTAAACCCATTTGTTCCTATTTTTGAACATTTGTTGTAATGTACAGTGCAATCTCATTATGAAGAAGTCCTTGGGATGTATGAAATTCTGTCTTTATAAGAATTTGTTCCTATTTCTTGGCTTTCAGGTTGGCAGGTATTTTTTTCTGGTGCTGGACTGATCTTGGAATGCATGTGTTTGTGTAGTTTACCACATGTTGGGAATCATTTGAGAATGGTCTCAGATCGCCTCTGGATGTAGTCTGCGTCTGACGAAAACACTTTTGGAACACGTATTGTCTAATTTGGGGCAACTTGTGATTACACTGCAAATGAATAGTTCTGAGACAGCGTAGGAAATACCCCAGGGCGACAGGCTATTTCGCCCTCTGCGGATTCCAAATCGCCCCTTGAAATCCTCAAAAACCAATTCTTTGGGGCAACCATTTTCTGCAGAGTCGCCCTCATCTTTTACTACAGAAATTTTTAGGAAAGTTCAACCCCATCTTTATCAAACATACCATTGAACAATTTGTTGAAAAACTGTTCAAATTTCTTTAAATTATCACTCAGAAACCGTTTTGCTTGCTTGTTCATGTGCATTATAGCCCCTAAGATTAAAAAATAGCCCCAAGAAATTAAAGAATAGCCCCAAGGCTCATTTAAAAATTGCCCTTAAAAAATAAAAAATAATTCCTACTCTGTTCTGAGACCATTCTCACAAACTGTTTTGTTCAAATGTTGGTGTAACCTGATGACAGCAAAATTCTGACAGAGATGAAAACTCCAAGTTGGATATCAAGATAATATATGTACATGGTGTAAAAAATACATATGGCAAATATTAGTGACCTTGGGACATCTTCTTGATTTTGCTCTTTTATGCTCATCAGTTAACTACTAGCTTCTCAATCTTCCACATTTTATGCTTCTAGTAATGCTGCATTTAATTTGACAAATTAACAAAGAAATGATGAAATAAATGACATTAATGAAATTACATTAACTTACGAGTGTGCTTTGTTAATATGTCTGCATTGAACTTTAACAGTGTGTATGTTAATGAGAGTATGTCTTTTCTATACATGTATGCAGGATAGTTAAAGATTGTGTTCATGATTTGTACACCCCGAAATCAACTTATCAACCAAAATAAGCTAAAATCATTTTATAATGTAGGGCCTACAGTAAAGTTTCACGTAAATGTTCACCTCTGACAAAAGTTTTAAGACTCAGATTTTGTGACGATAAGCGCTGAAAATATCGAACAGAATTCATGTGACGTACTGTCAAATTCAGTGAGTTACTGAATTTGATTTTTACACAGCCGTTAATCTAGTCTTACTGCCAGACCTGATTCATGTTTCATCAAGTGAAAACTAAATACCAGTGCCAATCTAAGCGTGCACAATCAAAAACTCACCCCAGTGCCCTAGCACGATTGTCAAGCAATCTTTGCTATGGTTAGACTCAACCAAATTCAAAGTTAGTAGGTGAAACCTACATTCAGTGTCTGACACCTAGACGGGGACCGATACACAATACAACTTCAGAAACAGCCCAATTTAAAATGCTTTATCGTTTATATTTCAAAATCTGAACAACAAATGAATCCTAAATTTTTTGCATTTTTATAGATGTATCTTTAGCTTGATCAAATCTGAGCAAAAACAGTTTGGTGTGCAAATCAAAAACACAGTCTTCTTTAAAGGTCTACAACATGAATAACAATCCTACATACAATATACCAACATACAGCCACAAGTCATGGTAATATTCACACCATCCGTACTACGCACAAGTTTAGTTTTAGCGAATTTTGTAGCTTTCAAATAAAAAAAAAATCTCCAAAACTAAACTTGCACTTTTATGAGTACACAATATAACAAATCTTGTAATGACAAGCAAATTTTTTCAGTCACTAAGTTGATGTTTTCTTTTATTTCATTATATTTTAAACCACATATATCACAAAATTTTGATAAATTAGAAAGTACTATTTCTTCTCCCAAGTAGTTTGTTGTAATGAAAGTCTACTGTATAGCTGTTTGCCATTCCCTATGGAAAAATACTGTACATGTATATGCCATATATTTCGCGTCCATATATTTTAGTGATTTTGCTTCAAGACGGGGAATTCACGAGGGTATATTTTCACAATTTTATTGTACTTGCACTCACTTTGTACAGAAATATTAAGTGAAAATTTTTGCGTTCAATAAGTCGCGAAATTCGTGAAAATAAATCATCACAAAATATTCAGTGCATACAATAGACCAATAAATTAATGATAAGGATGGGTTGGGCTTGGGCAAATGTCACAATGTTGTCAACATTGTAATGATCTTTTCAATTTCAATTTTTATTTGTCCAGTTTTTACCAAACAAATTTCACTGATATTCCTCTATTTTTCTACTTTTATTGTCTCGCCTGAACAAAGTTAGGCAGAGACCTACATGTAGTAATCACTTTTCCTGTTGGTCTGTTAGTCTGTTGGTCTGTTAGTCTGTTACAAAAATGTTAAAGTTTTCGTTTAACTTGCTCTCATTTCTTTATTTCTGCATCAGTTGAGTTTCCACTTGTACAATGAATCCTTGGTAATACCACATGTGTGTTGATGAGGATGATGAGGTACAAAGGTCATCTAGTGGTCAAAAGGTCAATGATATGAGGCCATGTGCATCAAAGTTTAATTTAACTTTTGCTCATTTCTTTTTTTTTTTGCATCAATTTTGTTCACAATTGGTACAAATGATCCTTCGGTAATACCACATGTGTTGATAAGGATAATGAGGTCAAAGGTCATCTAGGGATCAAACGGTCAAATGATACGAGACCATGTTTAACTTGCTCTCATTTCTTTATTTCTGCATCAATTGTGTTCGCCAGGCGCGGTTCTAGGGTGAAAATTTTAGGGGGGCAACAGGGGGGCTTGACGGAAACATGCGAGGGAGCGAAGGGTGTGGGAGGGGGGATACCCCCTGCCACGGAAGGAAGTTTTTGAAAATACGCATAGAAAAGACATGATTCTTGGCATGGTAAATAAATATTTTAAAGGTATATTTTATGAAGTTTATCAGGGATTATTTTCAAAAGATCAAAGGAAGTTTGTGAAAATTGTAATGGGGCAGTGATACTTGCGAGGGAGCGAAACCTCCGAACGGAGGGAGGTTGTGGAAGTCATACTACTGTGGGAGGGGGTATACCCTCTCCCACGGTAGGAACTTTTTGACAATACGCATAGAAATGGTGTGATTCTGGGCATGGTAAATACATATTTTATAGGTATATTTTATAAAGATTATTCGGGATTATTTCCAAGATACTTGCGAGGGAGCGAAACCTCCGAACGGGGGGAGGGTGTGAGAGGGAGATACCCCCCTCCCACGGTAGGAACTTTTTGAAAATACACGTAGAAAAGATGGGTTTCTAGGCATGGTAATATACCTATTATAAAGATATATTTCATGAAGATTATTAGGGATTGTAGGGACAGTGATTTTCCGTTTTACCGGTTAATTAAACGGAAAATCCGTTTCGTTCTTGTACTTTTCATGTAAAAATTCATGGAATTCCCCTTTGCAAAACGGAATTCATGTTTTTGCTGTGTACATTTTCAATGACAAAACGGAATTTCCATTTTTAGATCGGGTTGAAACGGAATTACAGGTTTTCAGAATCGGAAAAGACAATTTTTTGAAACGGAAAATCACTGTCTCTAGGATTGTTGTCAGGGTTTCGAAAACATGGCAGGAAGTACATGAAAAACTGTAATTGGGTACTCATACTTGCTAGGGATCAAACCGACCGAGAGGGGGAGGATGTGGGAGGGGGCATACCCCTCCACAATAGGAGCTTTTTGAAAATATTCATAGAAAAGGCATAGTAAATACATATTTCAATGGTATATTTTATCAAGATTAGGGATCGAGTATCATACTTGTGAGGGAGCGAAGCAACCGTGTGGGGGAGGGGTGGTGGATTCAGAGCCACCCTCCCACGCGGCAGAGAGTTTAAAATACAAAGAAAAGAGTGATTCTAGGCATGGTAAAACCTATTATTTTGAGGTTTTGTAAAGATTATTCAGATTGTAGTCAGGATTTCAATAGAGATGTAGGCCTAAGGATGTATGTGGAAAATGTAGTGAGTGTCATACTTGTGAGGGAGTGAAAGGCGACGCTGGAGGGAGTGTTGTGTGATGGGGTTCCACTCCACATCAGAAAAATGTTCAAATACAGACCAAAAAGATGTTTTTTGCGATGTAATGGATATTTTAAAGGTATATGTGATAAAAGATTCAGGAATATTCAAAAAGTGATTCAGTGTTTGAAAAAACCTGTAATTCGGTATTCATACTGTCTTGGCAGAGGGGCGGGAGCTGTGGGATGATGGAACCCACGGCAAGAATCTTTTTGAAATAAACGTCAAGCAGAACACTGTTTCTAAGCAGCAGTATACATGTTTTATAGTATATTATGCAAAATATTATTGGATTGTTGTCCGTATTTCAGAAGATGAACGAACAGTATTATGTGAAAATAAGTAAACGGTAGTCTAGGACGAAGCGAACGAGCAAGCGTAGGAACTTTTGTTTTTTTTTTTTTGAAAATATGTAAAAAAGACACGTTTCTAGGTATGTAAATACATATTTATAAGTCTTATAACTTATTTCTTTAATATTTCAATCTTTGCCAGATCGTTTCAGTTTATTTATTATATTTTCATTGTAAAAGATTTTTGCGTCTGAAAATTTTTGTTGTGGGGGGGGGGGGGGAGGGGGGATCGAAGCCGATATTTTTTTTTTGGGGGGGGGGGCTCAACCCAAAGCTCCCCCGGTAGACGCGCCTGGTGTTCACACTTGGTACAAATGATCCTTGGGTAATACCACATGTGTGTTGATGAGGATGATGAGGTCAAAGGTCATCTAAGGGTCAAAAGGTCAAATGATACGAGGCCATGTTTAACTTGTGCTCATTTCTTTATTTCTTCATCAATTGGGTTTACACTTGGTACAAATGATCCTTGGATAATACCACATGTGTGTTGATGAGGATGATGAGGTCAAAGGTCATCTAGGGGTCACAAGGTCAAATGATGTATTTCTACATCAATTTTGTTTAAACTCGGAACAAACGATCAGTGGGTAAACATCACGTTTTGTTGATGAGGGTGGAGAGGTCAAAGGTCATTTAGGGGTCAAAAGGTCATATTGCATGTTTTATTGATCGCGAAATCAGGCAAGACTCGTGGTTCGCGAACCACCTTGTTAAAAATATTTTATTATCAGATGAAAATCCTCTATTAAAGGCTTAAAATGAAACCACATTGAGGATTTTGTGAACACAAACTAATAGGGAGGGGGAGGCGGTCATCAATGGTGCAAAATGTCATGGCGAGTAAATAAACCCCCAAAATGTTCAATGGTAAGGACAAAAAAAAGAATGGAGTAGATTTTTAGGTGGGAGGGGGCCCAGTAACTATGTGGTAATATGTGTGACCTCTGTTCCTGATTTCAAAAATGTTATCTGAATTTTTTTCTAAATTAATGAGTCCCATAACACTCTTCTTCTTCCTAAATCCAAGGTATAGTTTTGATAAATGGGAAAAAAATGAAATTCTTTGCAATTATATTTTGTAGATACACCTACATGCCCACAAAATTGCTCGCTCTGAAACACACCAATTTTTGAGAATTTACTCAAAATGTGAAATCCCGGGGGGGGGGGGGACCCAGAGATTTCCCATAGGTAATGTACATACACCGGTGCTCTCCTTTAATTTAAACATTGTAATTTGTCACTATAAACAATTTCAGTAGTTTTGATGTTGTTTTCTGATGTCTGGGGATGGTAATAGAATACTTTGTGAAAGATTAATAAAAAAGTCGTCTGATAGACCAAAACTAAATTTGGGCTCACTGATACAGGGGCCCTGCTCATTCACGTCTGGCTGGTGCACCCCTGAAAGCATAGAGTTTGCATTACATTGCAATAGTGGATGGTGATAAGTAACAAACACATTTCAAAACACTGGTAAGAGGCAATATGGTAACTATTGTAATAATCAGGGTACGACACTAGCACTTGCCTGCTTGCCCGGGGCAAGTAAAATTTCATGTCGGGCAAGTAAAAATTCAAAATATTAAAATTTACGTGCCCATTTGAGCAAGTGAAATTTTGATCATGAAATGAGCAAAATATAGAAATCTTACCAAAAATGAAAAAAAATATGTCTAAAATTTTGTGTTCAGTTAACATAAATTACTAAATTTTAATCATATTTTATTCATTGTACTCATCAAAATTTTAAGATCTAAATGAATTA
>JZLH01S0139175.1:20102-33266 GCA_001188425.1 Eucidaris tribuloides
CCCACGACGCGAGCAGATTTTTGTCTATATATGTAATCCATTTTTGATGATCGGTTGTGGCGTAGTGTAGTCTGCTTGCACCGATGTACACGTGTATTTAGTTTTACAATCTCTCCGTCCCGCGCGCTGCTGACTCACAAGATCTATATATCCTTGCGTGAAAGTTCATTGGCTAATCATTTGACCCTGGAAATACGTTCACGAGTCACACTTCGAAAATCAAGAACAGCCATGAGAAATAGCAGGTAAGCGCTATAATAACACTCATTTTTGAATATTTTGCTCCAGGTTAAATTGTATCGTGAAGGACATAGTACTGAGCATTTATATCCGAGATGGAGTTCTAGTGGAGTGCATTTTCAGCGTAAGAGGTTCACCAAATGTCATGTAAATCGGTTATTCCGTCATCGTTCGGCAGCTCCCCAAGATTCGGGAGTCATCTCGCGAGTATCTTCGCTAAAGGCCTAGTTGACGAGGGGACGCGACATGTGAAGCAGGTAAGAAATATTAGGGTATGTAAAATATCCGTAACAATCAGTCCGTTAAAACCTCTGAAAAAGACACCGATCGACACAAGGCCAGCCTAGCGACTTATGCCAGCCTCTGCAGTTACAGTCAATGTCTAGCCAATCGGCACTTGTTGGATGATGTGGCAGAAAATATACATTGCCGATGACCCGGAGCCATGCTGGCATGAATGAACTTACCAATACATTCACCGCCGTCAGTGAACAACGCCGGGCCGACTTTCTGACTTATTCGCCGGACTGTGCGACTGGAAGTGTGCTATGCGTGATGTGTGGACTGTGGCTATGTGGGATGGATGACCGACGAGGCAGGGTGTCCCGCGATTTGATGAGGGCACGCGTCCCGCACACTGATTGCCGAGAGTATTGGCTTGGGTAGTATAGTCATTCCATACTACCCCTAGTTTTATTACGGGTGATTAGATCCATTCTCTTGAGTGGGGCATGCAGAAGTTAAATAGAAAAATAGACTAACACAAAAATCAATGAATGGGATGTGGAGTCTGTGCCAAACTAACTGCCCACATAGTCGTTACTACATTACCCGTATAATTATCAGAATTGATTCAAAACATCCATATCGGGCCAAACACACCATAAATTAAAACAGATTTAACATTGTTGCAAAACCAATCACAATGACATTAATCTATGATACGTTTTATTAAGCAAAAATAAGTTTGCAAACTTACAATCTTTCTTTGAATTTACAGCCGTTATCGGTTCGGTCAACAACATCCAATCACAATCCAGCGCGCGTAATACCCTAACGTGCGCGCAACAGCAGTAGTTAATCTAGCAGTAAATGTAATAAAGATATATTTATTTATATATTTTTAAAAGATTGAAATGATTATTTCAATTTTAAATTATATATTAAATAATTTCTAAAATATTTAATGAATACGATTTCAAAAGAATTGCGTTTAAGTAATAAATTTACACTATGTATAATATTTTTTAGCTACAAATTGTCTTTTTCGTCTCCCATAGCTAAGCAACATATATACGACGCGCGCAAAGTTATCTACTCTTTTTAAACAATGACTACAATACATAAATACACATGATAGCCATGAGTAGTGATCGCATAGCTTCAAATTAACTAGACAAATGAGTTGCGTGCTTCTTCATCACAAGACACAGGACCAAGCTCTGTGGGGTTTAGTCAACGATTTCGAGGTAACTATTAGAATATACTTATATCATAAAATGTACTATATTAGCCTAACTCTTAATATATAACGTTAGACATATTAAAAATTTGCTAAGTTAATAAGTAAAACAGAAGGTTTTTTAAAAACTGAAATGAATCCATTGTAGATGGTAGTTAGATTAGAGTCTAACGTTAGGCCTTTATTCTCCAAACAGCATCTGAGCCATAGGCAGCAAATATGTAGACTCTATTGTTCTACTTCAGCGTGTGCGTTTAGTTCGCAACGTATCTATCTTGTACGGAGGACAATAAACCACACACGCTGAAGCTAGCAAACCTATTATTTTTTAGATCCTAAAGACTGAGACAAAGTCTGCATGCTGTGATCTGATGATGCATTATGAGATGATTATTGATGTTTGGACTCTGAGGATAATGATGATGATGATAAATGAATGATGATGTCTGAGCTGATACTGGCCTGAGGAGCGTAGGTATGATTATGATGTCTGGAGGAGGCAATCCTGACCTGATCATGATGCGGATTGATGATGCATGATGATGATGATTGATGTGATGGTCTGTCATGGCGTGTTGATCTGATGATATGCGATGATGATTATTGTGTCATGAGCTCTGAGGTCCTGTTGAGGATGAGGATTGAGGCAGGATGTCTGACGATGACTGACAAATGTCAATGGGTATGATGTCTGAGGAGGATTAGGACATATGATGATGATGATGATGATGATTGAATAGCTGAGGTTCGATGATATAGATGTCTTGAGGCATGGACTTCTTGAGGATTGATGATGTGATGATGCCTGTTCTGTTAATGATAGATGATGATGATTGATGAATGGAGGATGATTTGATGTTAAGTATAAGCTTATCTAAGGAGGAAGGAGGAATTGAGCGTAATTATGATGTCTGAGCGTGAGGAGGATAGATGATGACTGAGAGAGAGGATGTCTGAGCGCAAGATGCATGATGCTAGATGATGATGCATTGATGACGATGAAACATGATATCTAGGATGAGGTCGAGGATGTATTTTCTCAGGATGATGATTGAAGATGATGATGAATGGATGATGAATGGAGGATGACTTTTGATGTCTAAGGAGCGGATGTGAAGATGGTGCATCTGAGAATGATGATGATGTGTGATGACTTGGTGATTGATATGAATTGATATCATGAGATACATACATGATAGAACTAGTGTAATTTTGATTTATCATTTAGCAAAAATAGCAAGTCTCGGGAATGGGAGTAACTAAACCAAATCTAGAAATGATGGCCTGTCGGAAGTTAGTGTTGAAAGCTGATTTCATGCACTCTGACCAAAACCTTTCGTGCTGCCGAGGACGGCACCCGCCCGCGGGACCACGGGAGCGGCAGCTGTAAAATGACTATGAGACTGTGTGAGATTTAATTTAGACCAAAATTGCTTCTGAATAGCCCGGGGTTGTAGTGGATCACGTATATTTGTGTACAGCGTATGGCGTTAAGGGTGTGAATTTCAGAAAAATCCTTAAACATAGTTCCCTTTTTTATTTTTTATCTTCAAAATTTTCAAATTTCACAATTTTCAAATTATTTGGCTCGCTTGCCGAAGATCATTTTCAGATTTCGGCCTCAGCCAATTTTTTTAAACCTATAGAATGGGTGCCCAAATTATGCAAAAGGACTCTTAGATGTGGGTATAGGTTCTGGGTTCTCAGCGGTCACACCCCCATCAGCCTTTCAGCTTTAAAGATAATTCGACATTGATTCCTTCAGTTATAGGCCATGTAGTTTGGTTCAAAACAGTTTTGTTTCTTGAATTTAATAAAAATCTTGCAAAATAATAGGTGCTGTGATTTTTAGAACCCTGTCCCATGCCTTCAACGATTGATTGAAACATGACAAGAGGATCGAGATACAGACAGCTGGAAAGGCGTTATAGTCCCAGGGTAGTATACTGCCTAGATACTATTGTTCACAATGCACCTCTTGGGGAGTGGGAGGGAGGTTGCTAGTTGTGGAGGGTTGCGTGTTTAGCAACTTGGCCAGAAGCCGAAATGAAGTATAATGCTCTGGCAGTCAGGGAGTGGCCTTTGGCAATCCTAAATGCATTGGAAATGAAGAATACAAATTTGGGGGTTCCGACGGGAAAAAAAAAAAAAAGAAAAACTTCTGTGGCTTGTGAAATTGGTGCTTTGGATGAAGCGTAAGAGTTGAGCCTGATGAAAGATTGTGATGCTCTGAGTATGGGATTATGTAGGACTGAAAATGGGAGGTCCAACAGCCCATGCATGTCATCCCCCCTCCCCCCCCCCCCCCCCCCCCGGACAGCAAATTGCAAATTGGCTTGCAAAGATATTTCAAGATTTCGGCTCGCAATAAATTTTTTAACCTATAGCCATGGGTGCCCAATTATGGCAAAAAGGACTCTTAGATGTGGGTAGGTTCAAGTTCCTAGCGGCCACACCCCCATTCAGGCTTTCACTTTAAGCAGTAGAATTCGCCATTGATTCCCTTCAGTTTAGGCATGTAGTTTGGTTCAAAACAGTTTTGTTTCTTGAATTTAAAAAATCTGAAAATAATAGGGCCTGGATCTTTTAGACCTGTCCATGCCTTCACACATGATTGAAATTTACCAAGAGATCGAGATACAGACAGCTGAAAGGGTATAGTCCAGAGCGTAGATATACATGTTAGATCATATTGCACAAGATGACTCTTGGGGGGGGGAGGGAGGGGGGTTGCTAGTGGTGGGGTTTGGTGCTTAGGAACTTGGCCAGAAGCGAAAGTGTGGAAGGTATAATGCTTTGGAGTCAGGGCTGCGCTTTTGGCAATCCCCTAAATGCATTGCGGAATGAAAGAATTACAAATTGGGGCGTCTCCGGAACGGGAAAAAAAAAGAAACATCTGCTGTGCTTCGTGAAATGCGTGGTGCTTTGGATGAAGCGAGGAGTTGAGCCCTGAGGAAATCTGTGATGCTCTTGGAGTGGGAATTGTAGGACTGAAAAATGGGGGGTCCCACACACAGCATAGCATGTATGCCCCCCCCCACCCCCCCCCCCCCCCCCGCCCCCCCCCGCCCCCCGGACAGCAAAATTGACATCAGTCAGCACCTAGAGCATCACAATTTCATCAGGCTCAACTCTCGCTTCATCCAAAGCACCACCATTTCACAAGCCACAGAAGTTTTCTTTTTTTTTCCCCGTTCCGGAGACCCCCAAATTTGTAATTCTTCATTCCAATGCATTTAGGGATTGCCAAAAGGCCACTCCCTGACTCCAGAGCATTATACTTCACTTTCGCTTCTGGCCAAGTTGCTAACACCAACCCCCCACAACTAGCAACCCCCCCCTCCCCCCCCCCCAAGAGGTGCATTGTGCAATAGATGCTACATGTATACTACCCCTGGGACTATACCCTTTCAGCTGTCTGTATCTCGATCCTCTTGGTAAATGTTCAATCATGTGTGAAGGCATGGGACAGGGTTCTAAAAATCCAGCACCTATTATTTTCAGATTTTTTAAATTCAAGAAACAAAACTGTTTTGAACCAAACTTACATGCCTAAACTGAAGGAATCAAGCGGAATTACTCTTTAAAGCTGAAAGCTGATGGGGGTGTGCCGCTGAGAACTCCGAACCCATACCCACATCTAAGAGTCCTTTTGCCATAATTGGGCACCCATGCCTATAGGGTTTAAAAAAATTTGCGAGCCGAAATCTTGAAAATATCTTTGCAAGCAAGCCAAAAATTTGAAAATTGTGAGAATTTGAAAAATTTGAAAAAAATGGGAACTATGTTTAAGGATTTTTCTGAAAAATTCACCCTTTAGAGCGGCACATCCCTGTACACCCAATATACGTGAGTACCCTACCCCCCGGGCTATTCAGAAATGCAATTTTTGGTCTAGAATAAGAATCACACACAGTCTCATTAAGTCAATTTTACAGCTGCCCGCTCCCGTGGGTGCCCCGGGCGGGTGCCTCCTGCAGCACGAAGGTTTGGGTCAGAGTGCATAAATGCACTTTCAACACTACGTTCCGAAGCACATCATTTTGAGATCTTGGTTTAGTTAGCTCCCATTCCCGAGACTCTTATTTTTCTTAAATGAAAATCAAAATTACACTAGTCTACATGTGATGTATCTCATGATTATCAATTCATCATCACCAGTCATCACCATCATCATCATTCTCAGACACCATCTTCATCATCCTCCTTAGACATCAAAATCATCCTCATTCATCATCATTCATCATCATCTTCATCATCATCCTCAGAAATCATCCTCGGACATCATCCTCAGATATCATTCTTCATCGTCATCATCATCATCATCAGCATCATCATCTTCCTCAGACATCCTCCTCCTCAGTCATCATCATCCTCCTCACGCTCAGACATCATATTACCATCATCCTCCTTCCTCCTTAGATAAGCCTTATCCTTAGACATCAAAATCATCCTCATTCATCATCATCATCATCATCATTAACACGAACAGGCATCATCATCATCATAATCCTCAGAAGTCATCCTCAGACATCATATCATCAACCTCAGATATCATCATCATCATCATCATCATCATATGTCCTAATCCTCCTCAGACATCATTACCATTGACATTGTCATCATCGTCAGACATCCTCCTCAATCCTCATCCTCACAGACCTCAGAGGCTCAGACATCATAATCATCATCCTTATCATCAAGATCAACCTCAGTGACAGACATCATCATCATCATCATCATCATCATCATCATCGCATCAGCTGATCAGGTCAGGATCCTCAGCTCAGACATCATAATCATCCTAACCTCCTCAGCCAGGTTCAGCTCAGACATCATCATCATTTATCATCATCATCATCATCCTCAGAGTCAAACATCAATATCATCCTCATATATCATCATCAGACAGCAGCAGCAGACTTTGTTCAGTCTTAGGATCTAAAAAATAATAGGTTGCTAACTTCAGCGTGTGTGGTTTATTCCGTCCGTACAGTAGATACGTTGGCGGAATAAACCGCACACGCTGAAGTTAGAAACAATTAGAGTCTACATATTTGTCTGCCTATGCTCAGATGCTGTTGGAGAATAAAGGCCTAACGTTAGACTCTAATCTAACTTACCTCTACAATGGATTCATTCAGAAGAACCCTGTTTTTACTAATTAACGTTAGCAAATGTTTAATACAACGTTAATATTAAGAGTTAGGCTATAAGTACATAGATATAAGTTATTCTAAGTTTACCTCGAAATGTTGACTAACCCCACAGAGCTGCCTGTGTCTGTGATGAAGAAGCAGCGCAGACCATTTGCAGAAGAAGCGCAGTGCGCACACTTCATTGCACAGGTATAGTACATGTACAGGTTAAAAAAGAGAGACGCGCGCGTATAATGTTGCTAGCAGACGACAAAAGGACAATTTTGTAGCAAAAAATATATACATAGTGTAAATTTATTACTTAAAGCAATCTTTTTTGAAATACGTATTCATTAAATATTTTAGAAATTATTTAATATATAATTTAAAATTGAAATAATCATTTCAATCTTTTAAAAAAATAAATAAATATTATCTTATTACATTAGTGCTAGATTAACTACGCTGTTTGGCGCGCACGTTAGGTGTATTACGCGCGCTGGATGGATGGATGTTGTTGACCGACCGGAAGCGGTGTAATTCAAAGAAAGATTGTAAGTTTGAAAACTTATTTTTTGCTTATAAAACGTATCATAGATTAATGTCATTGTATTTTTTGCACAATGTTAAATCTGTTTAATTTATGGTGTGTTTGCCGATATGGAGTTTGAATCAATTCTGATAATTATTACAGGGTAATGTGTAACGACTATGTGGCAGTTAGTTTGGCACAGACTCCACAGTCCCATTCATTGATTTTTGTGTAGGTCTATTTTTCTATTTTAACTTCGCATGCCCACTCACGAGAATGGATCTAACACCCGTAATAAAACTATGGGGTAGTATGGAATGCTATACTACCCCATACCTCGGCAATCGTTGCGGGACCGTCCCTCATCAAAATGCGGGACACCCTGCCTCGTCGGTCATCATCCACATAGCCACAGTCCACACATCACGCATGCACACTCGCAGTCGCACAGCCGGCGAATAAGTCAGAAAGTCGCCCGGGATGTCACTGACGGGTGAATGTATTGGTAAGTCAACATTGCAGCATGCTACCGGGTACTGGCAAATGTATATTTTCTGCACATATTCCAAAAGTGCCGTTGCTGACATTGACTGTACTGCAGAGACTGGCATAGTCCGTAGGCTCCGGCCTGTGTCGAGTTCGGTCGTTTTTCAGAGGTTTTAACGGACGATTTGTACGGATATTTTACATTTACCCCTATTATTCCTTCTCTCCACAGTCCGTCCCCTCGTGCAACCTAGCCTTTAGCGATGATAATCTCCGAGATGACCCCGAATCTTGGGGACGCCGAACGGACGGAAAATGACCGATTTTACACCATTTGGGACTCTTACGGCTGAAAAATCACTCCCACTAGACCCACTCGGATATAAATCTCAGTACTATGTCCTTCACGATATCAATTTACCGGCAAAATATCCAAAAAATGAGTTTATTATAGCGCTTACCTCTATTTCTCTGGCTGTTCTTGATTTTCGAAGTGTGACCTGTGACGTATTTCCAGGGTCAAATTGATTAGCCAATGAACTTTCACCAATATAGTCTTGTGAGCAGCGGCGCGCGGACGGAGAGATTGTAAACAAATACACGTGTACGGTGCAGCAGACTACACTACGCCACACGATCACAAAAATGGATACTAGTATAGACAAAATCGCCCGTTCGGCCTTTGGCCACAAATTCGAGCTATGTCTGTGGCCAAAGGCCGAACGGGCGATTTCATCTATACTAGTATCCATTTTTGTGATCGTGTGACGTAGTGTAGTCTGCTGCACCGTAAACGTGTATTTGTTTACAATCTCTCCGTCCGCGCGCGCTGCTCACCAAGACTATATTGGTGAAAGGAGTTCATTGGCTAATCAATTTGACCCTGGAAATACGTCACAGGTCACACGTAGAAAATCAAGAACAGCCAGAGAAATAGAGGTAAGCGCTATAATAAACTCATTTTTTGGATATTTTGCCGGTAAATTGATATCGTGAAGGACATACTGTAGTACTGAGATTTATATCCGAGTGGGTCTAGTGGGAGTGATTTTTCAGCCGTAAGAGTCCCAAATGGTGTAAAATCGGTCATTTTCCGTCCGTTCGGCGTCCCCAAGATTCGGGGTCATCGCGGAGATTATCATCGCTAAAGGCTAGGTTGCACGAGGTACGGACTGTGGAGAGAAGGAATAATAGGGGTAAATGTAAAATATCCGTCCAAATCGTCCGTTAAAACCTCTGAAAAACGACCGAACTCGACACAGGCCGGAGCCTACGGACTAAGACTGGCAATGCCCTTGGTTTTGAGGTTGGGTTGGGAGCGATGCAAATGACAATGCCGTAATGGTTGAGAATGACACACAACCAAAAGAAGCCGGAAAGTTCAAAGTTTTATGCACCAACGTTGATACACTCACTAATAAAATGGAAGAGTTTGTAGCCAGAGTAGCAGAAGAGAAACCTGGTGTCATCTGTATACAAGAGATTCTCCCCAAGCACTCCAAAGATGATATAAATGCTGAAATTGAACTAAAGCTCAATGGATATGATATTGATATGTCTTTTTCACCGACTGCAAGGTCAGGAGAGGAGTTGCAACATGTATCAACCGAAATGTCCTCGTCAAGACAGATATATTTGCAAACTGAATTTGAGGAGTCAGTATGGTGTGAGATTCAAGTTGATCATGGCAAGAAACTCTTAATCGGTAATGTTTACAGGAGTCAGGACTACATCTTCTGACATGAACTCTAAAAATCTATGCTCCTTACTGACAGAGGCAATAGGCATGCAATAGAAATGGTGATGTGATGATAGTTGGAGACATGAATCTTAGAGACACTGATTGGGCAAGTAATGTTGCAAACTGCTTGGAAGATCACCCAGCTTTGTATATCTTGGACAGCATAAACAATCAATATCTGAGCCAGCACGTTACACAGACAACAAGATTTAGAGAAGGACAGAGGGAAAGTTTGTTAGACTTGGTGCTTACAAACAATAATGAGATTATTATTGACACTGTTAGCGTCAACCCACCCATAGGAAAGAGTGATCATGGAGTATTATGCTTCCATGTAAATCTTTGAGAAGTGGCCAGAATAAACAGAGTTGCTTATAAATATTACAAAGGTGATTACGCCGCTATAAAAGAAGACATCAAGAAAGTCAATTTGGAAGCAGAGCTAGCAAATTTAAACATAGAGGAGTCATGGAAAATGTTTGAACACATTATTAAGCAGAGTGTAGACCGACATATTCCTAAAGCCAGAATAGGACAGAGTGTTCAACCACAAGTTTCAAAAGAGCAAATCTGCAGACAACTGGAGTATTTACAAGAAGGCTCGTAATGCAGCTACAGAGGAAGTGAAGTCAATTGATTTTGAAAGACAGATTGCAAGAGATATTAAAGAGAATCCTAAAAATTTCTGGAGTTACTTTAAGAAAGGATCAAAGAGTGGTTCACGGATTCCTCCTCTCCTAAAACAAGACAGATCCTTGGCTTATGAACCAGTGGAACAAGCAGAAATACTCATTGACTACTTCATTAGTGTATTCACAATAGAGGATACCAATTACATCCCCAGGCCAGTACCAGTAGAAGTGCCAGAAAATTTGGAAGAGCTGAAAATATCTGTAGATATCATTCTGAAACACCTTAAATCACTGAAACCTGGCAAATCCCCTGGTCCAGATGAGATACATTGTAAGGTACTGAGAGAGACTGCAGATGCGATATGTAACCCACTTTATCTGATTTTCAAGAATTCCATGGATGAGGGACAGGTACCATCAGCGTGGAAAAAGGCTAATGTTGTCCCACTACACAAAAAAGGTCAAAAGGACATAAGTGGTAATTACCGACCAGTGAGTTTAATGTCTGTCACCTGCAAAGTTATGGAAAAACTAGTGAGAGATGAGATAACAGAGCACATGGAGAAGAATGAGCTTTTTTCTGCCAGTCAACATGGATTCAGAAGTGGAAGGTCGTGTGCTACGCAATTATTGGAAGTTCTCGAGACATGGTCGCAATTTGATTACCATTCAATACCATTTGACTGCATTTACCTAGACTTGCAAAAAGCTTTCGACAGTGTCCCTCATATGAGGCTGATTGCAAAGACTGAAGCTTATGGAATTACAGGGAAATTATACCGATGGATCAAAGCCCTACTAACAGGCAGAACTCAAAGAGTCAGAGTAGATGGAGCCCACTGTTCATGGAAAAATGTGACAAGTGGCATTCCGCAAGGGTCATTGCTCAGCCCGATCTTGTTCCTTATCTATATCAATGACCTTCCTGAAACAGTTAACTCTGGAGTTGCACTTTTTGCTGATGACATCAAAGCATTTGGCCCAGTGAAATGTGTGGTAGATGTTAACAAATTACGAGACATTGATGCTCTGATGGAATGGTCAAAATGTTGGCAGCTAAATTTCAACCAATCCAAGTGCAAGGTAATCCACCACGGACACAATAACCCAAGAGCTGGATACATCATCAACAGAGAAACAAACTCCATAATTGAAGATGCAGCAGAGGAAAAGGATCTGGAAATCACCTTCGACCCATCTTTGAAATTCAGCCCTAAATTTTAAATTTTCAAGCCTATAGCTCTTTTTGTTTTCTTGTACTACCAATTTTATTGTCTCACCCACCGGAGGTGAAGGCGAGACTAAGGGATCCAAATGGCGTCCGTCCGTCCGTCGTCCGGCATCCGTCACAAATGTTAAAGTTTACGTGCATAAGTCTCTCATGATATATAAATTGGCAACCATTGGCCCAATGGTTACCAAACTTGGATGGTAAATGAACTAGGGGTACCATCATGTTGTGGCGTGGTCGGAGGTCACATGGTGAGGTCAAAGGTCATTTGAGGTCAACGTTAAAGTTTACGTGCAAGACTGTCTTGTGACACATAACTTGGCAACCGTTGGTCCAATGGTGACCAAACTTGGGTGGTAGATGCACTAGGGGTACCATCATGTTGTGGTGCGGTGGGAGGACACATGGTGGGGTCAAAGGTCATTTGAGGTCAACGTTAAAGTTTACGTGCAAGACTCTCTTGTGACACATAACTTCGCAACCATTGGTCCCATGGTGACTAAACTTGGGTGGTAGATGCACTAGGGGTACCCGCATGTTGTAGTGCTGTCAGAGGTCACATGGTGAGGTCAAAGGTCATTTTGAGGTCAACATTAAAGTATACCTGCAAGACTCTCTTACAGTTTATGACACATAACTTGCAAACCGTTGGTCCAGTGGCAACCAAACTTGGGTGATAGATGCACATGGGGTACCCGCATGTTGTGGTGCTGTCGGAGGTCACATGGTGAGGTCCAAGGTCATTTGAGGTCAAACGTGGGTTAGGGATGTACTTGGGGAAATTTACCTTTGTGATATTTAGTCGCGGGTGGGCGAGACACAATCTTGCTATATTGCCTTGTTGAACAATGGTATTTTTTTCATGCATTGGAAAAATTAGCGGGTAGGGGAAATGTTTTTGTATTTTTAAAATTATTCTTATGCTTGAAATGAACCAAGTTAGGTATCAATTTAAAGCTTATTAAATTCTGCATAAACTGACAAGTTAATCATTACTGTAGACCCTTCCTATCCAGAGATGTGATTGTGCCAAGAAAAACTTTAGTCCAAAACAGCTAAATTTTGAATGTTGTTTGTCACGGGACATGTCAAATTTGAATGATTCTGGTGCGCAAATTATGAAATAAATTTTGAAACAAATACTTGAATCTAGGGCTGAGTCGAAGCGCCCGTTTAACGTTTACACGCCCGTCAGAGGGTAAACGTTAACAAATTTCCGTGTACGTGTAAACGATTTGTAACCTTTTTTCTATTCTAAAACAAGACATCCAAAATCAAACTCAACAATTTCTTTCTAGGGTAATACGGAAGTTAATATCAGCGCTAATAAGTTCTTATCCTAAGAAACGAATTCCCGACGATCTTTTTTAGTGTTATACGAAACTTATAATAGTGCTAATAATTTCTCATCCTAAAAACGAACTCCCCACGATCCTTTCTAGCGTAATACGGAACTTAATATCAGCGCTAATAATTTCTTATCCTAAAAACGAACTCCCGACGATCTTTTTTAGTGTTATATGGAACTTAATAATATCGCTAATAATTTCTCATCCTAAAAAACGAACTCCCCGCGATCCTTTCTAGCGTAATACGGAACTTAATATCAGCGCTAAATAATTTCTCATACCTAAAAAACGAACTCCCGACGATTCTTTTTAGTGTTATACGGAACTTAATAATAGCGCTAATACTTTCTCAT
>JZLH01S0139202.1:9828-25540 GCA_001188425.1 Eucidaris tribuloides
TAAGTAAACTTAGTAGGGCGAAGCTAGAAAGTTCACCGGAGCGGGAGTTGAGAAGTTATTGTTGCTCATTAGCGGGCGTTTTGGGAGAGAGGTGTGTGTACCCTTGTTCCCAGTTAGTCGCCTCACCCTGGTTCTGTCCCTTTTTTGCTGTGGAATCTTAGATCGCGGACTGGTTGTATAGGGATGTTATGAACTTTGTGTTTTACGGTAGCCTTCGTATGAGAGAACATTGGTGTGTGTGTTTGGGGGTGGGGTTGTCCTGGGTTGGTTGTTGGTCTAGTGTTGTGGTTCGGTTAAGTTGAAGAAAGCGGATGAAGTTAGCGTTGAATTAATGTCATTCACTTATATTTTTGAAGGCATAGAGTACATGAGATTGTAAGTTAATGGGAGATATAAGGATAAAGATCTTTCTAGTGTGGTAGTGATTACCATTGAAATAATATTGGTACGTAGAGATCTTGTATGTCTCAAGAATCGAGGTGGCATATATTTCTATGATACTTTCGGAAAAAGTCCCACAGTGGAAGAAGTATTCCCCATTCCCACACTCCCCCCTTCTCCAGCTTCGTTTGCCCGCGCTTCGCTCCCTCACTATATTTCTTTCAATCTCAGTTAAAAAGCACCCCCTAAACTTTTGGCTCTAGAACCGCACCTTCTTTGATATACTTGAGAATGTACTTTCTCCACTTTATTAGAAAATTTTTCGTGCTTCTAATTCTTCTTAGACTTTTCACGAAGAGAGTCGAAGGCCTGCTGTTCTGGTTACTTTCGCGCAAATATTAATTTTTCTGGGAAAGATTTTTTCCTTCTGACCATATTGAATATATCCGCCGAACTCTGAATTTAGACCCACTGGTACTACTGGTGAAGCAGTTAATACTAAAATATCAACCAAAACTCCACAAAGGGATGTACACTTAAAATACTTCTTTTTTTTCTCAAAAACTGCCCTCTTGTTGCCAATACTTGTGACTCAGCCCTATATATACTTTAAAGTCCGTATGTGCCCAAAATACTCAATGAATAAAGTAATAAAGGTCAAATGAAACTTTTGTTCAAGATATTATCCACCATTATTGTTTCTTAATGTAAACTATATCATCTGTGATCACCAAAAAAGTGTTTTTGATCATTTTAATTATGATGGTGTCTGTTTGAAGCAGCGAGCGTGTTTTTTTCATCTCCTTAACTATTAAGTATTTCCAAATCAAATCAGATTTATACAGCATCCCCCAGGAAAACCACAAGAGCGAGTTTACAAGTTAATTTCCCAAATTTTCTTAAACGCTCCCGCGATTTCGTCGATTTGAATATTTTATAAATCTGAAATGTAAATATAATAAGCGATTTGCTCCCACTAATGAGACATCTTGTTTTAATTCTCAATAACTTCACGCAGAGTTATCAATTGGTCATGCCGTGGAAAAAAACTGCTATCTCCCTGTGCACGACTCGATTTGTGTCTTTGTGGAACCCCAAAAATAATGGAATTTTAAAATTTCGAAATACTTTAAATCTTGGGTATTTTTATCCATTTCAATAAACTTTCATCACGGATTTATTATACAAATATACATATAATTAATTACCCGTCTCCCGGGCATGGCGCGACCATCTGCTTCATGCGTTGAATTTGTTATCATTTTGCTATCGCTGCTAACATCACGTATGTTTGACTTCGGTGGTTTTTACCAACACAAGACTTGTCGACGTAGATGGTGCTTCAACATCTGCTACACTCCGACAAAATTATAGTTCTGTATCGTACTGTACATACACGTACACACTGGGCTTAGATTTAAATGAAGAATCCAACGATAGCGAAATTTTGCTATTCATTGGTACAATATTCCTCCTCACTTTACGGATAAAAAGCATCGCGAGGAGAACATGTAAAGGGGTCTTCTTTTAGTATATTTGACTTTAGATCACATAAATCTGCCAATATTTTGTGTAGTTTTAGTTTTTAGTTTTTGTATGTTGTAACTTATTCAAATGAAAGTAGTTTTATACTTGGATTGCGAGCTAATTCCAAGCTTCAGGTACAGCATATACCATTTGAATATAACATATGAAAATAATAATTATAATAATCAATAGGTAATTATAATGATAATGAATAATAGTAATCATCATCATCAATATCATCATCATCATCATAATCATAATCCTACTGCTGTTACGACTACTACTGACTACTACTACTATACTTCTACTACTACTACTACTGTTACTACTACTAACTATCTACTACTAATTTAATCTCACTACTACTACTACTACTACTACTACTACTACTACTACTACTACTACTACTACTGATTTGTGCATTTTTTTTTGCCGTGAGATTCTATCACGAAATAAAAGTTATTTACATGCCGTAATTGTGGTGAACATTATTTTTCAATTTTTTTACAATGTGGGTAAAAAGAGGGCGCTATTCCTCATGTCTCGACAGTGGACATAGAAATGACTTTATCGATGGAATACATGCATATATATGTACATGTTGTAAATCGACAAAACGACCTATTAGTTCCATTATTTCTATGTTGATGCAAATGTTTTGATCAATATTAATGTTTTTTCTCTCTTTTCATTTCAGCCATCCTGTGTCCAGAATAACAACGTTCCCACGTCAAATCCTTCAACCACTTCCAAACCCCACGCATCTAGTGGTCCGGTCCCGGGCCCGGGTACGGCCCCGGGCCAAGGTCCGGTTCCGGGCTCGGGTACAGCCCCAGCCCATGGTCCGATCCCTGGCCCGAGCCAGGATTAGAAGACATGTGGAAGTTATCATATATAAGGTTGCACCATAAAACCGTATAACATAGTCTTATCGACCCCACTAACGGAATTTTCATATTACGGCCATTGAGGGGTTATACATGTATGGCTGTTTGTCTTATTTTTGGTAAGAATCAGATTTTGGCTTTTGGGTTCAAAACTGAATACTCCTTGGGCTCCTCCCCTTTTGGATTTACCAGTTGGAGACTAAGTACGAGTTAACTCGTGTTGTGGTCTGTGGAAAATGCGTGTTATAATGAAATCAAATCGTCTCCAATGGGTTAATGGGCTATTATCAACATTTATGCAGCCTATCACATAAAGATTTGTGTGAAATAATTACTACACATAAAAGTAAGTTCCCCCTTTTCAAATTACCATAACTTTTAATGAAACAAAATTTGAGCAGAAGAATTTCATAGGGGCGTTTTTGTTTTACACTATTCGACAAACTTCTGTGTGAGTCACGCATGAGTGAACATAATTTGTCAAAATCTTGTACCACAAATCCCTTAAAATGCTCCTAGTTAATTTTGAAAAGTGATATTTTCATCTTTAATATGTGTTCTATCATGCATGACTTGACGGATCAATCACATTTCCACATAAAGGTTAGTCAACGAAGGCAGAAACACTTCTGTCAAATTATTTTGATCAAAACAATTTCGTTAAAACGCTATGGTATTTTGGAAAACGGGGAACTTACATTTGTGTAGTGTTTAGAAATTACTAGGTGTAGCAAGTTATCACTTCTGTGTGAAATAACATGCCGAGTGTCAGACTACATTGCCTCAATTTTCGAAAGTATTTTGGCCAAAACCCTATACTGTTTTACAGAGCGACATTCAACTGTATTATTTCCAATATACTAAATAAGAGTAGGTGGTGGTGGTGGTGCATGTATAAATGGTGAAGGTATGATTCCGCACATATATCTTTGATATCAGTTGTCTATATTCATGCAAGATATAAATACCATATCTAGGTCAGTTCCTCCGCTAAAAATTAATTATTGTTTGTAGTAGCCAAGATTTATAATGATTCTTGAAAAGTCTGTAGTGAACATGACGCAAACACGTTGTTTCCAAATTAATTCCAGTTAGTAATAGTAACTCATTAAAATCCAGGTTATGGTGTTCTACTGGTAATGTAGGGCCAACTCAATTTACACGTTAAAAACAACATATCTATGCTTGTGTCTGTATAGAACTGAATCGTGAGCATTACATTGTGTTATTCATTTTTTTTCGTTTAGGTAAAGATAAGATGTTTTTTTCAGTTTTACACATACTTACATAATCAATGGGCATATGTGATGTATAAGGATTAGTATGTAAGAAAAAGATGTTATTCTGCTGTACAACAAACGTTGCTGGTAAGTTGTGGGTGTGCGGTCAAAAAATACTTAACACTTTTATAAACTGTTTTATGTAACATTTTATTAACACTTAAAGACATTTATTTACAAATTATAAATACGTTTAGTAAAAAAAAGATATGTGTATCACTTACATGATATAAAAAGTTCGTGTTTAACACTTCCTAAATACTTAAACACGCAAACATGTTTGAGTGTATTTTTGTTGAGCAGGGACGTCGATCCGTGTTTCGGAGGGGGGAGGGGGACAAAAGTGAAAAAAGAGAATCATTTTCGGCGCGCTATGCGCCAAATTGCAATACAGAATTTTGACAATTTTGTATATTTGACAGTATTTTCATGTCAAGTTCAATGGTTTTATAGCGCTTTCCTGTGCTTTACATATCCTTGTATTGCATATATGATTTTTTTTTCATTTGTCGATTAATTGAGTGTTGAGGTGGGGGGGGGGCAGAGATCGATGTGTTTTGTTCCCCTCCCCAATATTTCCATTGGTGGAATCATAAACGCACCAATATGGGTGGAATGCTCCTGTTACATTATACATGTATATGCAACTTCCACAAATGTGAGTATTTTTATTCCTTGGTATACGTTTTGGGAAGCAGTGCTCTGTTATTCGAATGTGATACACGTGTTTGCATAATTAATAGGCAAATAGAATATATGAAGATAATTAAATATGTTACAAAAATATGATATTGTATTTGTATAATCAATGAGCTAATGGAATATATGAGAATAATTATGTACGTAAGAAAAATAACATATTCTATTGCACAATAAACGTTAGTAATAGTATGTCCAAACATTACCTATTCCTCAATTTCAATTTGTTTAAATGACATTTTATTCCTGTGTTCGTGAGTGAGAAAATAATATGAAAATATAGAATATATCGAAGATGAATAAACATACGATTGCTATCAGCACAGTAACATAACATATATAAACCATCTTTATTTCTTGCATCTTGCTAAATATATTAGAAGTACAAATAGTAGTAACCCAGGTCCACTGTCACCTTTGGAATGTAAAACAACATGCAAGGTGACAAGAGGAACGGTATACATATACATTTACAAACAAAGAATACATAAAGAACGGCACTGGGTACAAAAACAATCATGATACATAAAGCGACATACAGCATAACAGAAAATAATAATAGTATTTCATGCATGTAGATTAAATATTATTTAGAGATGATAGTTATTATAATTTTGTAGATTATAATAGTATTTTATGCATACATAAGGAGACATATACATAATAGAAAATAATTTATGCATGTAGGTTATCATACTGGCTGTATTAATATTACAAAATGTTTTGAGATAACTGATTAAAATTACCATGTTTGAATAGATTTTGAATTATTATTAAATTTGATTGAATGCAGAATGATATAATGATATTTCATATTATTATATAATACAAATGTTCCTCATATAGTTCAATATTTATGATTATATAAATTCGCTTAATTAAATATATTCTATGTGTTCAAGTTTGGGTACATAATTACTATGAGATGTCTATGAATTTGAAAATTGGTTTGATATGACGATGAACGTCAATTTTTTATTTGACTAATAGGGGAAAATAGTGTACGAGGGTTTATCCACAAGGGCTCGTCCTCGGCACAAAAAATTCTGTAGCTTGAGGTGACAGCATGCTTGCTAACCTGGTTCATTATGCACTTTGATTTCCTTCCCATCTTCATCATTGAGAGTAGTGATTTCAATCTGGTTTTGTTTCTTTTGATATGTAGCCCCTTGACCCAACTTCTAGACATATCATTTGGCATTGAAAGCCTTGCAATTTGGGTGGATTTTTACAGTTTTACTATATTATCATCGACTTTCATGGGATGATAAGATTTCACATAGTGTGGTCAATTTTCAACTGTTCATTTTTTTTTAGATAAGACCCAGCAGCTAGCAGATTCCTGCATAGGTTTCTTTCTTTTTGGCAAAACTGTAGTGTACCAAAGTGTGACATCACTGTGATTCAGTGTATGAACAATTGCGGACCCACATGCGGCATGTGCCGCATTATGTTTTTATTAATTCATAAGGATAAATCAGAAAACTCGTATTTCTAACTATTGTCCACATATATTTCTAAACAGTTTGATGTAATTTTGATGATCTCCAATCTCCGGCCGTTTGCATGCAGTTCAGTAAATATTTAATGCAGAAAATATTTATGTAATGTGATCGAGAAGGAATACCAAATACTTACTAAGATTGATCCATCAAGTCATGTATGAATGGGCACATATTAAAAGAAAATTTCACTTTTCAAAATTCATAGGGGGATTTACGATACATGATTTTTTTTCTGTTTTTGGTGAATGATTACGCGCTATTAATGTTGATCATCTGTCGTTTAACCGTCTTACACTTCCATTGACACTTTCCCATATGTTACGGTCAAGTTAGCTTAGTTAATACAGTTTCATTATTCCTAAATTGTTAAATTGTAAGATCTATTAAGTGTATTTGAAAAATGAAATCCGGTATCTTCACATATTGTATTAACATAAGAGGTTGTAACCATGTCATGGTTTAGTGAGCCACTGTATAGATAACGCCCCCCCCCCCCCCAAAAAAAAAAAATATATATACATATTTATTTATTTATTTTTTTTTGGGGGGGGGTATTTGGGCATAAGAAATGACTCCTGTGATTTTTATCTTTAGTGCATGCTCACTCATGCATGACCTAACGGATCAATCACAATTCCACACAAAAGTTAGTCAATGGGTGTAGAAAGTCTCCTGCCAAATTATTTTGCTTAAATCCGTTTCGTGAAAACGTAAGGGTGATAAAAGGGGTTACTTTTTGTGTTTATAATAATTAGCAAGTTTAAGTTTGCATTTATTAAAGTTTGGCAAAAAAGGGAAAAGGAGTGAACCACGTTGTATTATTATTGAATAGTTGTGATATGAGAAGGTTAGATGAATGTCTGGTTTGACATTTTTTTGTGTAGTGCCAATCGTTCACCTGTCAACACCCCTTTCTTTACCAAAAATAACCTTTTATAACGGAAAAACACTCATTTTAGCAGTAGGACCCGATTTTAACACTTTGAGTGCTATCGGCGAACCTGTTCGCCTAGGGTTGACTTCACTCAGGTACTATCGGCGAACCTGTTCGCCGAGAAGACAATCGGATCCATATCTTTTAATTCGAATGACAAATGTCACTGAAGTTCCTACCAATGACATTTATCATAAAATGAATACACAATGAACCAAATAAATGAGTTAAAATGTATTTTCTTGATAGCATTTGCGATTTTACAGAAAATCTTACAATTTGGAAAGGTTATACACAATAGTCCGAAACAATCCAGTCCCTGGTCAACATACCTGGATTTTTAGCCCAGCACCCAAAGTGTTAATGTGAAACATTGTTTGGGAAATAGTTCCTCCCCCCCCCCTCTCCACCGCTGAGTCTTTTCTTGGCAGCTGGGATGACCGGTTAATTTTTTTGACTTGGGATTTGAAAACACAATTACTTCGAACTCCCCCAAACAACTTTTGAGGGACAGGCTGACCATGAAGAAAAGAAGTACGATCAAAATTGGACATGACAAAAATTCTGAACCACAGCAGTCTATGGGGAAAACGGGAATGGTCGCTCAATAATTTTTACTTTGTAAAAGCACATATTGATCGTTCTGAAGACACGCATATGTGGGACTTTATCAGGCTATCGTGGTACAATAATATTACAGAGATACAGAGTTACAAAAAAAGGTCGAAATATACACATTTCTTTTAAAATACCTGGTGCATTTGAACAACGAGCACATTTTAATTACTCAGTGAAAGGAGCATGCACTTTTTTTTTACTCATGGTCGTCTGATATGGTAAAAATAACACGGGGATGATATACCCCATTGCGCTTTTGAAAACAAATCATGCAAATGTACAGTTTGTGGGCCATATCGCTTTGATCCATGAACCAGCGGTGCCACAGCCCATTTGACACCTACATTATTGGCCTAAATCGGGCTTTTCATGAGGTCAATAACTGCAAAATATTGGAAATAGTATGAGTATATTTTTTTTATACGTTACGTTTTAAATAATTAATTTATTCATTTACTTAAATATGTACACAACATTATAATACTTAAACAAAACAAAGTTTTAGTGCGTCCTTTCAAGATGTCTGGAAAATATAAAAGCAAATCAAAATTCATTCCGACCTGTATTTCTCTCCTCTGGCCCTGTCTTCACATGCAATGTGAGTTCAATCTCAGCCCAGTTTACAGCTATCAGGTCTCTAAAGTTTCTGACATCGCGTACCTGATTTTCGTGTGGAGTCAGACAGGTGTAACCTAAACAAAAGTGTACCGGTATATATATAATAAGTAGACGTTCATCTATCTTTGGATAGAAAAGATTATTAAGAAATTTTGTTTGGCCAACTTCTTTGATATGTTAGAAAGCGGAATTTATATATATAAAAATATGTGCTTCTATTGTTGCTGTTGTTGAAAGAACCCCGGGGATCCGTCTGTTGACATGGTAAAAGAAGCAAAGTTTTTTTTTATTCCTTCTCAAACAGGTCAAAAAGTACACTGCGTCTATGTTGTTATGGGTTACGGACGATGGGTTTGTACTATACCAAGTTTGCACAATCAGATTCCCACATACGACGAACAAAATAATACAGTTATATCACAAATCTGGCACCTGCCCAAATAAAGAACCAACAATAAATTAATGACACAATGTCACTGCATTTGAAGTGTCGGCCCACTATGCAACCGTTGATTATCGCATCTCCAAGGAGACCGAGCGCAGTTACAATTTGAACCCGCATATAACTAGGTGATCACTGAACGTTTTTGGTACAAGGTCAATGTTCCAGCCATAATGATGCAGTCTGAAGTTTTGCACTAAAAAAGAACAAATTGAAGTCAAGGATATTTCTCGCGGGGAAAGGATTACGATGATTTGCCTGACATTTGCATGGATTATCGGTTGACGATTCGGTGGCGAAAATACTTCTACCCATACATTGATATTGGTTTCAGTTTCAATTTTCACTCGTAGTGTTTCGACTGCCGTCGTGGAGAATGTGCAAGAGGACCACAACTCCGATTGGCCGGGAAAGTGTTGAGGAGATATACAACGATAGTTTGTGATAGTCCTGAACACCGCTTGATCAGCAAAATTGTAAGTGCAGTAGTTCCAAATTCTTGGCAACGCTGATTACGAAAAAAAAAGCAATTTATCCTGACGATGTCACAAGGGCTTCGCCGGGGTTGAATCGTAGGGACGAGGGCGAAAACTGTTTGGGAATGGAAATGTCAAAAGACCCCCTCTCCCGATTTCCCGACCTTGTTGAAACATCATTGTTTTCACTGTGAACCCTATTGGACTTCAAAGCATTTTCAAGGAAAATGATTGTGCGCAATTTTGTTTGTACAGTTGTAGAAAGCTTTAGGAATTAGCATCACAATTTCGGCATAGAAACTTTCTAACTGTGTGTATGACGAAAGACGGGATATGATTATTTAGCAACATATTGTTTCAATGACATACGCAGAGGGATTTTTACAAGCTATCAGCGATATCTAAAGTAAATAGTTTCACAAATAAAAAGAAAATTTTCTCTTCCACAGAGTGCCATAACCTATTGAGACACAAGGACCGTATCTATTTATTTTCACTGAATACATCTAACCATGGACCATTTTTTTTGAGGACCATAGTTATGATAAATGAATATTAAAACCTGAGATGTATGATTACGTTGAAAGTTGCGAATAACACCATTCTTCTTCTGGCATTTTTATTCTAACATTTTTGCAAAGCCTTTGAAGTATTTTAGACCATGTATCCTTATTTGGGATTGCCTTTTTTGGTGAGAACGAGTGGAAATCCGTTTATTTGTGTTTTGCAGTTAACATTTTTGGGTTTGTTGTTTAGAAATAAACAGTTATTTTATACGTTTAATGGTGATTAATTACATTAAGCCTGATATTCTAAGTTTAATGTAGTAATAAAAGTGTGGAAGGTTATATGGAAATGAATTATGAACGTGTCATCCGGGAAGAGGATATAAGTGTTTTGAGGAATTCATTACATCCTTGGTATAAATAGGAAATAATAGGGGACCCAAAACACAACCATGCACTCAATTAATACATTTGATTGTTGATTTCAGTGATATTTCATAATTAAATATAAAAATTATTGTTTTTGTGTCAGTAATCTTCGAAATAAGAAAATGTTGCCCGCTGTCTTCACATCAGTTTAATACATTGTCCAATGATACCGATTTTTTTTCTTAAGACAACACCAAAAAAAAAAAAAAAAAGGTAGCACTGCCTAAGTTTTACGCTGAGAAAATGTAGGGGGTAAAGTTTTCGTCTAAGTTATGATTATTCAATAAAAAAAAGCTGTGGTATTCAAATTTCTTGCGCAGCTTTCTGGTATTCAATTTCTATTAGGGTCAGAATCCTTTACTGAGTAATGAATGCGTGTTTCTCCTGTAGCAAACACACTCCAGATAAGTCCTTGTTGCCTTGGAATACTCCACATAAGGTATTGGTACCCTATATGTTTAATCTCAATTGGTGCTTAGAGCACATTTGAGTCATACCTGGGGGATCGTTTTTATTTTTTACATTGGATGAAAATTTAAAAGCAACACTTAAAGACACTATATAACACTAGCACTGTGGACTAACTTTGCTATCTGACATATCTGACAGTGTTTGAATGGACAAATAAACACCCTAGAACACAAAAGTTTGGACAGTTATGCTGTCACTAGTACAATATGTGCAGATACAAATTGGCACATTAATTTTATATCAGCCGATAGGAAATTCTACAACACAGCAGTCTATGGAGGAAAGCTGGAATGGTCTCTCAATGATTTTCACTTTTTTTAAAGCACTTAATGATGGTTTTACACTGCAATTTTTTCAGGGCTTCATTTTTAGACCTTATCAAAGACACCAGTAGCATGGGGAATCATGTAGCTCAGATTTTTTAATCTGGAAACATTGTTATACAATGCCTTCAATGCCTAATTGTAGTTTGGAAATGGAAATGAATGAAAGTTTTTTTACATATTCTATACAGCTAAAATCGCTCGCCGTCTGAAAATCGCTCGCTTCTGAAAATCGCTTCGCTTTGTTTGTAAGAAATACTCAAAATGGATGGTTGGGGGGGGGGCGGGGGAGTTTTGTACATAACGCCAGATGTTTTCCAGTAATTGAAACGTCACAATATGTCACTTTATTTATTAAACGATTTTCAGTAGATTTAATGGTATTTTCTGATGTTTGTGGTGACAATAGAATACTTGTTATAGTTTGGTGGAAATTTTGCATGATCGACCAAAACTAAACTTGGGCTTTAAACAAATTTATATAAAAGCTCATCGCGCCTTGTTTAAATATCTTACATGAATGTATATACAAATTGCATGTTTTTGTTATTTATGCATCTTGCAGCGCCGTGAGCGCCTGTTTGACGGACCTGTTTGTGTTTTATAAGTAACTGAATAATAATAATTATTAATGGTAGTAGTGGAAGTAGTAGTAGTAGTAGTAGTAGTAGTAGTAGTAGTAGTAGTAGTAGTAGTAGCAGCAGCAGCAGTAGTAGTAGTAGTAGTAGTAGTAGTAGTAGTAGTAGTAGTAGTAGTAGTAGTAGTAGTAGTAGTAGTAGTAGTAATAGTAGATCTTCAGGAAGATTACCATTCATAACGACTCCGAGCTTTGTAATAGCACTGGTATATTGACCTTTAGTCAATCAAAGTAAATCTGTGTTTGTTTTCTCCTTGCCTTCCCCTGTTTGCTTTTCCTTCATCTTTCTCCAAGCATAAGCGAATTGGAATTGAATTGAAAGCGTTTTTTGCCCCCCCCCACGAAAAATACTTTCCACCAGTATTACAATTATACACAAAAAATACATGAAGTCCTCCAAAAAAGGTTGGAAATCTCGGTTTGACTTTAATATACAAATTCAATCTCTCCGTCCACTGCATAAATAATGATGTTGCCTTCCTCTTAGTTGAGCATCATCAAATTGTTCATTTTTTAATATAAAACGTGTAAAACTTAGTAAGAGACAAGAGATGGCCAAAAAATGAAGTCAATGGCGTAAAAGACATTTTGAGGTCAGGTAGAAAAAAAGTTTCAATAATGGTTCCCCATTTGAACTCTCAACGACGCTTGGTCGATTTTGCGTCTCTAAAGAATTTTCCACAGATTGTGACCAATTGAAGGATGTAGAATAAGAAGTACTTGAGTCACATTTTGAGGAAATTCAGTTAGTGATTGTTTTGAGGTCGTTTGCATGCCGGGAATTTTTTTGACAAAATTTTGGTCAAGTTGACCCTTCCCTAGTAGGGGTCAGGGGAGGGGTCAACTGGGGTCAAATTTGTAACCTGGTCTAATTTCTTCAAAATGTATCTCAAATTACTCGATCAGTTACAAGGACTAAGACAATAAATAATTTATCATGTATTGTGTGCATTGTTGATGAGATATGGGTCCAAATTTGACAAATTATACATCAAATTGTCCGTCTTACGATGAACATTCAAAAACATATATACAGTTAAGTGTTTTTGACATTCAGTTATTCGAGAAATGCATTTGTTTTCCTGAGACCCTTGTTTTTTGGTAGAAGTACTTCAGTCCACACTATTGATTATTGATTATTTTGTCCTATATTCATTTTTTATTGTGTCAGTTAACGTCGCCAAGTTTGGATGTACAATTCAAACAATTGTGTTCTTTAGACAAATGTGAAAACTTTGAGCCTTTGTTTTTCAAAAGTAGTATTATGTGACTTCAGTACTTCTTATTCTATACAGTCTTCAATTTCACTCTTTAAAGGGATTGACGTGTCTGGAAGTAGTGTCCAATCTACGAATAATGAAAACATAATACCTGTAGAAACCACTGTTTAAGTTTTCTGCTGAAAAATTCAGAGTTAATCGTGGCTGCTTTGTTGTACGATTATTATAAAAATATTGACGTGACATACACATTTGCTGGACAGGTTTCTTACATTCAATTTCCATCAGGGTCATCCATTAATTCAAAGTGATAAAATGATTCTCCACTAGTAAATACATTCAAGACAAAATTCTTTGCAGATTAGCTATACCCTCGGAACATTGTAAGCATAATGTTTCAACTCATTTGGTTCTTAACCCATTGGAGGTGATTTGATGTCGCTATAACACGCCATCTCCATAGGCCCCTGCACGAGATATCTCGTACACAGCCTTCAATGGATTTGTTTAGTATAAGTTCTCCCAATCATGCCACTTCCCCCTAAAGGTAATACACACGGAACTTAAAGACGCTATATAACAGTGTGGAAGACCCGTTTAAAAATGGTCGATCTTTGCTATCTGACATATGATGATGATGATGATGATGATGATGATGATGATGATTGGACCAGGTCGGGTCCATTATCCGTTTTGCGTTATGTATCAATTTTTGCTCGAACTGATTTTAATTGTAGTGTCTCTAAGATTTAAGTCCGGGCAGATCAGAGAGCTATCTTAATGTTCCTTTTTTGCTAACTTCGCACGGGCTTACACAGACTTCTATATACAATTTATTCTGAAAATAAATGGAAATAAGCTTCACCTCTTAAAGACACAGGCTAACATTGTGGAGATTCAATTTAACAAATTGTCAAACTGTGATATGTGAGCTACATACGGTAGTAGTGTTTAAATGGACAAATAAACACCCTAGAACACAAAAGTTTCGACTGTTATGCCGTCACTAGTAAAATATGTGCAGATAAAAATTGGCACATTAATTATTCTCAGCTGATATGTGACTCGGATTTTTTAAACTGGAAACATTGTTATAAAGTGCCTTTAAAGGTAAATGACATGAATGGGGGTAGTCCTCAACTTGGGCTGAAACTACTCTAGAATCAAGTAAACTATGCAAGGATTCTCCTGTGAAAATCTTGTAGTCAAACGTTGACTCATTCTAAAATAAACAATGTCAATATCACTGGTAGCACGGAAACCCGCTGTGTGGCTCTCTATGGGGCTATGGCCCTAGTTTATGCTTAATTCTCCTGAAGTAAACAAATTACAGACAAATCCTCCCAGGTGGGAGATCCACTCCTGCTAGTGTATAGTTGGTATATATTTCAACTCATTTGGTTAATTCTTGAGGCATTTTCAAGTGTTCCCAATCATGTCACTAACCTTTAAATGATTACCCAGCTTGCACGCACAAACTCTTCTAACTCTGCTAGGTTTCTATGGATACAAGAAACACAATAGGTTCCTAAAGCGCTAACAAGGGAGACTCAACCAAAAATGTAATGGCGTCGTGTAAATCTTTTTATGGAGGATTTCTGTTTGGGCAGGTGCCAGATTTTGGAGACAAATTCTATTATGTGGTTCGACGTGTGTGGAATCATATTTTTTTTATGCAACGTCAGTCGTGCACATCAATTGTCTGCAAGAGCTATTAATCTCAGTTCAGCTTTGGAACCACGGGCAGAACGAATCTTCTCGAAGCTTTTCATTAGTTTAAAATCAAGTATTCCCAGGGTGTGTATATATTAGAATTTAATATAAGAAAAAAACAGTTCCACACGACAACGCTTGACGAAAACAGTTGGATAGACATAATCATTCTGATTTGATAATCCTATTAATCCGACAATGGCTAATCATCTATTTTCTATTGGCCTACTTATTTAGGGGTTGCACTTGTCTGACTCCATATAAAATCAGGCAAATGATGTCGGTAACTTTAGAGACAAAAAGAAAGAAATATAGTTTAAATGCCATTAGTGAAAGACAGACAGGGCTGGGATTTGCCAAACATTGCACGCTTTGAAGGGAATTCAGATGGCTGTGAAAATATACTACTACTACTACTACTACTACTACTACTACTACTACTACTACTACTACTACTTCTACTGCTACTACATGACAAATAGTCTGGAGAAGAACGGCGACAATAATCAATCTGAGGAATATGATATTTATTTGGAGAAAGGGAGATAGTCCCATCAACTACAACAACAAATATACTGATTCGACTTAAAAATAGCCACGAAATATAATTTTTCCCTACTACTGTTACTACTATTACTACTACTACTACTGCTACTACTACTACTACTACCACTACTACTACTACTACTACTACTACTACTACTACTACTACTACTACTACTACTACTACTACTACTACTACTACTACACTACTACTACTACTACTACTACTACTACTACTACTACTACTACTACTACTACTACTACTACTACTACTACTACTACTACTACTACTACTACTACTACTACTACTACTACTACTACTACTACTACTACTACTACTACTCTAACGTCTACGTACTACTACTACTACTACTACTACTACTACTACTACTACTACTACTACTACTACTACTACTACTACTACTACTACTACTACTACTACTACTACTACTACTACTACTACTACTACTACTACTACTACTACTACTACTACTACTACTACT